>JACEHZ010000193.1:0-125000 GCA_017893485.1 Hemerocallis citrina | reverse complement strand
CCTGTACCTGTATCCCAAACCAAAACATACTGTGAACTTGGTAACAATGATTTTTTGCATTTCCCCCACTACTTCGGTAGTGTATCGCGATCCTGTACCTGTATCCCAAACCAAAACATACTGTGAACTTGGTAACAATGATTTTTTGCATTTCCCCCTTATTATTATATTTTGATGATATTTTCCCAATAATATTTTGGTTTGGGTAGGGGTTTTTGGCAGCTAGGAGCAAATATTAAAGCAACTGGCCTTTTTCTTTTTGGGCTTATGGAAGAGTGACTTGGGTTGTTTCCATAACAACTATGGAAGTAGATATGTATGTTGGGAGAGGGGTGAAGTACGGAACTGTCATAAAGAGTAGGAGATAGTTTTTGAAACTTATATCAAGTGAAATGGTTTGAGGAAATGAAGAAAAAGGATAAATGTAATAAAAGTAAAATGAAATTGTTATCATTTGCAAGAGACATCAGCAGCCTCCTTGATGAGAAAAGTCAAGAAGATTTTTTATGCTAGAAAGCCAACGAGGGGAGAGGGAGAAAAGTCAAGGGAACATGACTTGTTATCATTGGTTCAAATCTCTTTAGAGATGAAATAAATTTCTTTGCACGTAGGCTTGTAGGATTTTTGTAGGTTTCCCTATAAATTAGATTAAGTCATGGTCTTCATGAGTACCAATGTGAATCTTGGCGTGACTAAATATACTTCGTTTAAAAGTGAAAAATCGTCATTATCATTAAAAATATCATATAACAAAAGACAACGTGCAACTGAACTAGTTACTTGGGTTACAAGTTGAGAGGTGCTGTCCCGTAGACAGTGATTCTAATGACGTAGTTGATCAGCTATGTGAACAGTAGTCCTTCCATCCTTCTTTGGCTAATATCCATTGAAAATGGGGCTACTACGTATTTTTGAAAGGACAAATGGTAATCTAAAGAGAAGATTTTCAGAAATATACAAATTTGCTACTGACAAAAACGATCAGATGGCTAGAAATTGAAGGCATGAGAAATGGAGACGGAGACACGCCAGAAGGTTATCCAACGAGGTCAGAAGACAAAAACATGACCTCAGTGATTACCTACAGGGGGGCCTCGGCCAACAATTTATGATAAAAAAAAAAACTACAACTAGAGATTCTATATGTGCACTGCACATGTAATTATTAAGGCTGCCGTCTTCGGAGAATACAATGTTAAATAATCATAATTATTTTAGGGTGCCTTTGATTGGGTGTAAGATGGTGGAGGAAGAGGGAATAAGAAACTAAGGAAGAGGTGGGAAGGGGAAAAAATATAAAGAAGAGAGCTACTGGTCTTCCATTCTATTGTCCGCCGGCCTCCTGCAGTAACAATGAAAGAGTTTTAGACGGAGGGATGATGTGTCAACTTTTTGTTGGAATTAATTTTTGAAGTTTTCCGGGCCGGATTCGGACAGGCGCCAGAAAATGAGTGAATAGCGATCCTCTCGACGAGTACTATTCCGTGGTGTACTCACATGCCAAAAACGAATTCCGTATGAATGAGAAATGTTGGTCCAAAGTTGGGTACTTGAAATGTACTAACTTGGCAACTTGAAGAAAATGGATAGTCCTATATCGAAAATTGGGAAAGATTTTTTCTAGTATATATACTAGAAAACTGGACTAAAGGGCGTGGCCCGGGGGTTACCACTAACGTGTAGTGGAGAGAGGACTTAGCCAAAATGACAAACACACACGCGCGCGCGCCCGGCCACGGCTTGGGTCGATCTCTAGCTCTGGCTTAAATTTTTTTTTTTGTCCAGACAAAAACTTTTTTTCCCTACTGAACTGATAAGGCTTTTAATATTCAGTAACTGGTACCATTACTCTGTAACAGCAGAGTAATGGCTCACCAGTTATGAATCTGAAGAGTCTCCATTATTCTGCTGTTACAGAGTAATTGGCCTCTGAAGAGTCTCTCTCCTTCTTTTTCTATAAAAGACTACTGAATCCAGACAGAGTCTTCTATACAGTCAGAGTTTTAATCTTCTACTTCAACTTCTTCTCCTCTGAGTCAACTGAGAGTACATCACAGACAGCAGTTCGCTGAATCTCTGAAGCAAGGGAGCTGCTCTTCAGAGAAGGTACAGTTGTATCCTGAGAAACAATTCGCCAGCCACCGTCACACTACGGGGCGAATTCTGCTTTAAGGAGAGAGATTCTCAATCTCGACTCTGTGCAAAGTCTTTTGTTTCCCATTTTTATTTTCTGTAATTCAGTTCTTCACAGTTGCTGTTGGGATTTTTCATATTTATAAATTCGGGTTCTAACACTTTTGTTGGTTCATCAAGGAAAACTTGGAAATGTTCACTAACAATTTACATCCATCCAGTCCTTTTTCCCTCATTAACTTTTCAAAATAGTGCTTTCTACTAATTTGAGGTCTTTGTTGTGCGGAATACAAGTCAAACAACCAATCAAACGAGAGAAACAGCGAGAAAACACAGAAAAACAAGCAACACAAGAACACAAGATTTAATGTGGTTCGGCAAAATACATGCCTACATCCACGGGGCGGTTGGGGTTTATTCTTGCTATAATCAACGATGGGCAAAACAAAGTTTACAAGAGATGACGGCTGCAAAATCCGAAAAGAGGACTCTAATTTCGTCTCTCATTACAAAACCCTAACGGGTCGTATTTATAGGGAAACTATTGGGCCTTTCGAAATGGGCCTATTCTGGATCCAAAACCCGCCGACAGTCGACTGGTCGAATTACCAGTCGACTGGTACTTCCTTCGGGACAGTCGACTGATCAGTCGACTGCTGCTGCTGTATCTTTAGTCTTTGAAACTTCTCTCTGGACAGTCACCTGATCCTCCAACCCAATCGACTGATATACTGTAAATTTCATTTGCTGCAGATACTCCAAAACAATCTGAACCAGAATCGAGCCATTATCCTACAATCTCCACCTTGGCGAGATCTTCCAAGTAGCCCAAGCAATCTCCACAAATACTCCAAAACAACTGCTCATCACCAAATGTAACAAAAGAACCCAAACTCCACCTTAGTATGATATCTCATACTAAACAAACCAATAGCAAAGCACTATCCCAACCGCCCATGCCAAATTATCAAACATGCAAAATATTAGCCAGGTTCATGCAATGCTTGAACTTGGCTGCCCCAACAACTTTGGTCAACATATCAGCAGGATTATCAGCTGTCACAATCTTCACCAGAAGAATATCACCATCCTTTATCAAATCACGCACAAAGTGATAACGGACATCAATATGTTTGGTCCTCGAATGATGAACTTGGTTCTTCGCTAAATGAATAGCACTCTGACTGTCACAGTGTACCTCCACCTTCTCCCGATGAATTCCCAAGCTCTTCAAAAGTCCATGAATCCAAATAGCTTCCTTCATGGCCTCAGCAACCGCCATGTATTCAGCCTCAGTAGTAGACAACGCTACAGTGGACTGCAAATTGGACCTCCAACTTATAGGTGCTCTAGCCATAGTAAACAAATAGCCTGTAGTAGACCGCCTCTTATCTAGATCACCTGCATAGTCCGAATCAACATAACCCACCAATAACCTGCTAATATTGTCATCCCTTTCAAACTTCAAACCCACATCTGTGGTGCCACTTATGTACCTCAAAATCCATTTAGCTGCTTGCCAATGCTCTTTGCCTGGATCATGCATATATCGACTAACCATACTCACCGCCTGAGAGATGTCTGGTCGAGTACACACCATGGCATACATCAAACTGCCAACCACACTAGTGTAAGGTACATTAGCCATATACTGTCTCTCTTCATCTGTACTTGGAGACTGAGAAGCACTAATTCTGAAATGAGTGGCTAAGGATGTACTGACTGATTTAGTTTTCTCATCTATACCAAACCGCTTCAGCACCTTCAAAAGATATTGCTTCTGTGTCAAACTCACTATGCCCTTTTTTCTGTCTCTAGCTATCTCCATCCCAAGTATCTTCTTGGCTTCACCAAGATCCTTCATCTCGAATTCAGAACTCAGCTGATTCTTCAAATTTTGAATCTCCTTAGCATTTTTAGAGGCAATCAACATATCATCCACATATAATAACAGATATATAAAAGAACCATCCTGCAATTTCCTGAAGTAGACACAATGATCATACTCACTTCTGGAATATCCCTGCACTTTCATAAACTAGTCAAACCTCAAATACCACTGCCTTGGAGATTGCTTCAACCCATAGAGAGACTTCTTCAACCTGCAAACACAACTTTCCTTCCCAGCTGTCTTAAACCCATCTGGCTGCAACATATAAATTTCTTCATCTAGATCCCCATGTAAGAATGCAGTCTTCACATCCATTTGTGTCAATTCAAGATCAAACTGTGCTACCAATGCCAACAAAATCCGAATAGAAGGATGCTTCACAACTGGAGAGAACACTTCATTATAATCAATACCTTCCTGTTGAGCATACCCCTTTGCAACGAGTCTAGCCTTGAACCGAACACTGCCTTTTGGACCTTCTTTCTTCGTATACACCCACTTGCAACCGATAGCTTTCTTCCCTTTTGGCAATTGCACTAGATCCCAAGTCTTGTTCTTATGAAGAGAGTTTATCTCTTCATCCATAGCAACTTTCCAATCTGTATTTTCAGAACTTCTAGTAGCTTCTTTGAAGTTGGAGGGAACTTCATCATCCACAATGGGAAGAGCAAATGCAACTGTATCTGTAAAGCGAGATGGTCGTTTGATATCTCGTCTTTGCCTTCTTGCTGCAATTGATTCTTCGTGCTGGGGAGGGTTAGGAACTTCTTCCTCATCCTCAGTATCAACCACATCATCTTCATTTTGGGCAGGATTTTCAACTGAAAGCTTTTCTAACTCCACCTGTTGGAGAACTCTCCCATTCTTCTGCTGCTGTAGATCACCAGTCGACTGATCCTTTACACCAGTCGACTGTCCCGAGCTTCTGCTGTTCACCTGTTGGAGAACCGTCCCACTCTTCTGCTGCTCATCAGTCGACTGTTCTCGTCCACCAGTCGACTGTCCCGAGCTGATCATGTTGGTCTCATCAAAAGTAACATCCCTGCTGATTACTAACTTCTTATGTTCTGGACACCACAACCTGTAACCTTTGACACCAGTACTGAAACCAACAAATATAGCCTTTTTGGCTCTTGCATCAAGTTTAGTTTCAGTTACATGAAAATAAGCAGGACAACCAAATATATGCAAAAAACTATAATCAGATGCAGGTTTACCACTCCATACCTCAATAGGTGTTTTGCCTTCAAGTGCTGCTGATGGTAAATGGTTGACAATGTGGCTTGCATATATAACAGCTTCTGCCCAAAATGTCTTCTTCAATCCAGACTGCGCTAGCATACATCTCACCTTCTCAAGTAAGGTTCTGTTCATCCTTTCTACAACCCCATTTTGCTGTGGAGTCTTCCTAACTGTGAAGTGCCTCTGGATCCCTTCATCTTCACACAATTTCAGAAACGGATCGTTCTTGTATTCCCCTCCATTATCTGATCTCAGAACCTTAATCTTCCTACCAGTCTGATTTTCAACTTTTTTCTTCCAACTTGTGAACAATGTCAAAACTTCATCTTTGTGCTTCATGGTATATACCCAAACTCGTCTGGAGTAGTCATCAACAAATGTAACAAACCAGTATCTACCACTCATAGAAGGTGTCTGAGTAGGGCCCCAAACAACTGTGTGCACATAATCGAGGATACCCTTTGTCTGATGTACAGCTGTACCAAATTTCACCCTAGTTTGCTTACCCAAAACACAATGTTCACAAAATTCCAACTTGCACCCTTTAGCATCTTTAAGCAACCCTTGCTTCACAAGCCCCTGCAAGGCCTTTTCTCCTGCATGCCCGAGTCGCATATGCCACAACCTAGTAGAGTCGGGAACAACCTGTTTAGGCCTTTCAGTTACACTGGCAGCCTGACCCAAATATGTTTTTCCCTGCAAGAAAAACAAGTTCCTTTTCCTTTGCCCTTTCATCACCACAAGTGATCCGCTAGTCACCTTCAGAATGCCACCTTCACTAGCAAATTTCAATCCACTGGCCTCCAAAGCACCAAGTGAAATCAAATTCTTCTTCAAATCTGGAACATACCATACATCTGAAAGCTCCCTAATAAGACCATCGTGCATTAGCAATTCAATCTTCCCGATTCCTACCTTATTACAAGGCGCATCATTTCCCATTAAAACTACCCCACCATCCATATATTCTAAAGAAGTAAACCACTCCTTTCTCCAAGACATATGATAGGATGCTGCTGTATCAAGAAACCATACTTCTTGATAAAGTGAGGGACTAGTTGCAAGTGCATAAGAGAAAACATCATCACTATCTACATTATCAACAATCACATTTGCAGTCGAATTTCCCTTATTTCGTAGCTTAGGACAATCCTTTTTCCAATGCCCCCTTTCATGACAGAAAGCACATTCATCTTTGGCTGGTATCTTTCTGTCCTTTGAAACTCCTCTCGATTTGGAACGAGATTTGTTTCCCTTTTTCCCAGATTTGGTCTCAGATCTGGTCTCAGTTCTGCCCCTTACAATCAATGCCTCAGAAGTTTCTCTATCAACCATTTTATCCCTTCTCCTAGTTTCATTATTCAAAAGAGCATTTGCAACATCTTCATATTTCACAGTGTCTTTTCCATATAATAAAGTAGTTGCTAAATGATCATAACTTTCAGGTAATGAATTCAACAGAATTAGGGCTTTATCTTCATCCTTAATTTGCTCATCCAAATTTAACAAATCAGCCAACAATTTATTAAATGATTCAACATGAGCATTCATAGACATACCTTCAGTATAGGTGAAGCGAAAAAGCCTCTTCTTCAAATACAGCCGATTCTCCAAACTTTTCCTCATGTATTTGTCTTCGAGTTTCTTCCACAACACCGCAGCAATGGTATCCCTCATCAAATCATACTTCTGAGCCTTCGCAATAAAGAGCCGAATAGTCCTACACGCAACTCGATTCAACTTCTTCCAATCTACATCGGACATATTCTTTGGTTTTTCTACCTCCAAAGCAACATCTTGTTCTTGTTGAACAAGAACATCCAACACCTCACACTGCCACATCTCGAAATTGTTTGTTCCATCAAATTTTTCAACTTCAAATTTTGCGTTGTGAATCGTTGTTCTGGATGAACTCGATCCCACAACATCCTTGGTTGCATCTGCATCACTCGCCATCTCCCTCTAGGTCGAACTGAAAGCTTTGATACCACTTGTTGTGCGGAATACAAGTCAAACAACCAATCAAACGAGAGAAACAGCGAGAAAACACAGAAAAACAAGCAACACAAGAACACAAGATTTAATGTGGTTCGGCAAAATACATGCCTACATCCACGGGGCGGTTGGGGTTTCTTCTTGCTATAATCAACGATGGGCAAAACAAAGTTTACAAGAGATGACGGCTGCAAAATCCGAAAAGAGGACTCTAATTTCGTCTCTCATTACAAAACCCTAACGGGTCGTATTTATAGGGAAACTATTGGGCCTTTCGAAATGGGCCTATTCTGGATCCAAAACCCGCCGACAGTCGACTGGTCGAATTACCAGTCGATTGGTACTTCCTTCGGGACAGTCGACTGATCAGTCGACTGCTGCTGCTGTATCTTTAGTCTTTGAAACTTCTCTCTGGATAGTCACCTGATCCTCCAACCCAGTCGACTGATATACTGTAACTTTCATTTGCTGCAAATACTCCAAAACAATCTGAACCAGAATCGAGCCATTATCCTACAGTCTTTTGGGTCTGTTCGGTCGTATTTCGAACCAAAATTTGTAACATTTGTATGCTATAATTTTTGGCCGAGGAAAACTTTTGTACATGGTGAGTTTTGCGAGGATGAAGTGTTACGCCTCTATGTTTGGAGACGACAACTATATGTCCTATTTTAGTTGTATATTTTGTTAAAAGCTTGTAATTAATGGAACGCCAGGTCTTAGACCAACTTTTAACGGTAAAAAGAAAAGAAAAAAAAATTGAGGCGAATAGAACAGTAGACCAACCAAACACTTCCTTTTAGACGGATAGAACAACAGAGTGGTGAAATTTGAATCTGAGGATTGTCACAAAGGAATCAGTGGTTATGGCACCATTATTAATGAAAACAAAAGGAGTGGCACTTCCCTAATAATTGCATATCCTGGAACATACGTTTCTCTAGAAAGTATCTGATAACTTGCAAGGGTGAGTGCCATGATTGCAAATCATTTTGGTGGGTACGCAGGGCCGGCCCAACACTTATTGAGACCTAAAGCGAACTCAAAAAATGAGGCCTTTTCGAAGTTTATAATAATATTTTGTTAAAATTAATATATTTTATTAAAATGTTATCTTTCGGGCTTTTTGAGATGCAAAATCATTTATTATATTATTGTAATCAATTTCACTTAACATTTCTTTTTCAATTGATAATAAAGCCAATCCATTTAATCTTTGTTGAGACATTGTTGATCTTAGATAAGATTTTATTAATTTTAGTTTTGAAAAACTTCTTTCCGCCGAAGCAACAGTTACGGGAATTGTTAACATTATTCTATAAGCAATATATGACTTGTGGGCCCACAAGTCCGATCGCTCCCTCTCATCTCTCCTCTATTATTTCACTCAATTTTACATACTTAGTTGAGCATTGGAAGGAGTTAGATTGGGTCTTTCTTTGTCTTCGATTTGTTCGTGTCAAGATGAGAATACTTTTTGATTGGGGGGTTGAACCACTATGGAGTGTCTTGCCACTAAAGCCTCATTGGACTGTAATAATCCCTTAGAGTAGTGAATACACACCTCACATCCGACATGCCAATTCCATAAATCCTTACTCATTTCTATTTATTTCATTTACTATTTCATATCGTGACTGAAATTGTTATTATTTATAAACTAGATCTAACAATCTAAGGAAATATTGACTTCCTTAGATCTTTGCATATAGTAGTGATACCTTCTAGTTGCTCTCAAGTTATGTAGAACTAATTGTTAGCTTTTAAGATGCTACCAACAGTAGCTTTATCTATTTACTGATACAAACACTAGAAGTTTAATAGATTGAAATAGTAACTTTCATGCTTAGTTGCCTTTGGAATAAATACTGAAATAGAACCCTCTACATGCTGTATTGCAAATTTCTTCAAAACAGTTAACAGTGACTTTGTTTTGCTGGATGATCACATGTAGTCGTTCCCTCTCATTGATATAAACTCCCTAACTTACTGCAAGTTGATCACTAATTATTCGGCAACTTTATTTTTCCCTTGCATGTATAAGTTATCTTAGTCTGACTTTTACAGAACTCAAAATTAGCGATCTCTTCATAGTTCATAGTGTTGTAAATCTATATGCAACATACCACAGTCAAGGAAAAAGTTTTGAAAAAAAATAAATAAAAAATATTGGCCTATTAAACTCATTCAACATGCACTGAATTGATAGCCAAAACAAGGAAAACATAACAAATTAAAAACACCACCCTAATCAATATTTTCCTTTTCGAGGGTTCAAAATAAAGATTAGAATCTATACAATTTAACATTCTAGAACTAGAAACTAGCTGTAACTTAAAATAAAACCCAAGAAGAAAGACAAGCACATTCAAATTAACAATGAAAAAAAAGACCCAAAAAGGTCTTATCTAATAACGAAAAAAGAAAAGAGTTTACCTCTTTCAATCTTCTTTGATCCTTAAATCTCAAAAAACCCATTTTGCTCCACCTGAAACCAAGATCAAACACATAAGCAAAATACCCCCTCGAACCCACAAAGAGACCCAAGAAAGTAAACTAACCATCCATATGGGCCGACTGTGGGAGACTGGGAGGGAGCGATCGGACTTGTGGGCCTCACTGGCTGCACTCGAGCGCGACGAGTGGAGCGGGAAAGCGAAGCGGAGCGGCCGAGCGGGGAAGCGACACGGAGTAGAGAGAATTTCGGAGAGAGGGAGACTAGAGAGAATTTCGGAAAGAGAGAGATCAGAGAGAGATCAGAGATATGAGATGGCTGGATTGGGAATTTGGGATTTGGGGGATTTTAATTGAAATTTAGTTAGAGGCCTTTCGAAAATCAAGGAGTTTTTTTTGGAAACCTAAGGAAGGTGAATAGGCAATAGGCGGGAGTCGGTAGCTTATTATTCCAAGGAGGCCTAAAAATAAGGGGGAAAATTGTGAAACTATGACAGATTAGGCATATGACAGAATAATAAAAAAGCAAAAATGGAGGCCTAAAACAAGGAGAAAAATTGGAGGCCCCCTTGGGCCGGGCCTGTGGGTACGATCTGTTGGGAGGTTATAGACATATGGCGGTTAAGAAAGATGGTAAATACCACATACTTTTTCCACCAGTTACAGAAAAAAAAGCAATTAACATCTTGAATTACCTGCCAGTGTTTTTGGATCGTTTGCTTTGGTCCAGCACCTCTGTCGGATTCGGTATTTTGATGTTGGTCTCCTTTGTGCTCGAGTTCCTGGGCCTTTTGCTTTGCTCTCTGGTATCGGGATGATGATTCTTGCCGTGATTTTGCCCTCTGTGTTGATACTTGTTATTGTATTTCTTATTTATTTCGTTTTATTCTGTTTTTCCTCTTGTAAAATCCTTGATGCTTGTTTGTATTAGTACTGATTTATTAATTAATATATTTTTTGATGGCTGGAGCCTTATGGCTCTATCCGATTCATCAAAAAAAAAAAAAAAAACATCTTGAATTACCTGTATTTAAAAGGAACATAAACTAATTAATTTATAATTCAATTAAGTAAACCAAATGTACAGTACCACTATTACAACAGTTTTCCCCTCGGAAAAACTAATTAATAAATCAGTAGATCAAAAAAAGACTAATAATCTGTCATAACTTGCTCAACATAATTATTGATCATCATCATCATCATCATCATCATCTTAGCCCTGGTCGAGAATGGAATGGAAAGTAAGGTGTCACCTTTACTGCCTCATCCGCTCTGCTCTGTTTCTTCTTTTGCTTTTCATCTGTATTTACCTTCTTCTCCTTCTTTATTACACACTCTTTGTTTGGCTTCGAATTGGAGTCTGAAGATGCTCCCATGTTGGGGGAAACCTTTGCGAAGGATGGCATGCAGAAAGATCCTAAACCCATATTGTATATTGCTTCTGGTTCCTCTCGTTTAGTTTGTTGGCTAGATATATTTCTATTCTTGGTTGATGAGAAGCTAAGCTAGTTTAAGGGGGTTTATATAGACAGTGAGCTTAGTTTTTGTTTGGCTTTTTGACTGGGAGAAAAGACTTGTTATTACTCTGACAAATGAATTTTGATGGTTGGAAGAAGTCCACTATTTCTTTGGAGCCAAGTAAGCATAAGAAGATTAGGAAATTTCGGGGAAAGGTTAAGTGCTGAGGGACCCACAAAGTTTGGAAGATATCTAGGTCTGGAGATGCAGGTGAGAGAGAAGGTGGATTTATCTGTTCACTTTTCCCGATTAATATCCTGGTCTTCTTGGGAAGATGCTTGGAGGAGGCTTCTGAGTTTTTGGGTTGGGCATAATATGGAAGAGTGACTGTTGTTGTTTTTGTAACAACTGTGAAAGTGAGTTGGATTGGAGAGGAATGAAGTGAGAAATTGTCAAAAATAAAAAAGTGAGATGGTTTTCTAATTTTTGAATGAAAATATGAGAAAAATAAAGAACAAGGATAAATTATAGTAATTTTTTTTTCTTTTGAAATTTTGAAAGTTATCACTATCTTTCCTGCTAAATTGCACCAAGTGGCTATTTCTTTGAACTTTTTAGTTTAAAAAAACGGCTTCATGCAAATTCATGACACATGGTCAAAATGAAACTCACAGTTTCACATCCACTCAAAACCTGCCAAATTTCCCGAACAAGCAAGTTGAAGGTGTTATATTCGACGATCAAAAAAGAAAAAAAAAATTTCTCTCTCTAGAAATTTTAGAGAGAGAAAATCTTCTAAAAAAAACCCATAAAAAATTCTAGACCTGAGAAACAGAGGAGGGGGCGTCGACTAGTGTTCGCCGCCCCTTCCCTGCCGCCGCCTCTCCCACTAATCCAAGCACCGCCGTCGCCTCTCCTCCTCTACCCTCATCCTCATTGACTGCGACGGATCCTCCCGCCGAAGCCTCCATCCTCATCAACAGCAAAGGCTCCTCCCGATGTTGACTCGAGCCGAAGCCCCACCACCGTAGCTTCTCCCTCGCCGTCCCCACTAGGGATTCGGAGTCGCTCCTCCGATTCCGTTCGACGATGGTCGGAGGAACTTCTTCGGTCCAGTGCACCATGTTCTCGTACTCGCCATCGCTTCTTCCGCTCGGCGATGGTCGGAGGAGGCTGATCCTTCACAGACGGCAGCACCGCCTTCGATTAGGAATGCAACAGCGTTGGGCGGCGGCGGCAGTCCAGCCCCTTAAACTGACAACCACGGTCTTCATGGCAGCACCGCTACTACGCCCTCATTATTGAACCTAAAGTCGACATTGCCACCACCCGTTGTGGTGAGAGGAGAAGGTGATGCTTCATTTAGTTGTGATTTGTTTAGGTTTTTTGCTTGAGAGAGAGAGAGGGAGAGAGAGAGAGAGAAGATGCTGCCCATCACTACTTTATGTTGGTGTATATCTGTGTATGTGAGAAATCACTTGAGAGAGAGAGAGAGAGAGAGAGAGAGAGAGAGAGAAGATGCTGCTCCTCACTACTCTATGTTGGTGTATATCTGTGTGTGTGAGAAATCACTTGAGAGAGCATGAGTGCGTGAGAGGTGACTCTCCACGGCTCTCTCTCTTTGACTATTGTTTTGATTGGGGTGAGCGTGATATTGTTTGTGTGAATGTGGGAGGAGAGGAGGATAAGGTTGAGTTCGGAGGATGACGAAATTCCGACTGACTCGCTTCAGCTGGGTGTGTGTCTGCCGTGGAAGGGGGACACAAAGCTTAATTGACATACAAACAATTATGATGGGCCGAGCACTGTGATTGGGACCAAGATGAGGTCCATTACAGTTGCAGAGGAGATGCATCGACTGGACCTCTTCGATAGTGTGGAAGACTATCGGTTTGTCGGCCCACCCTCCAGGGTTAGTTGGAGGGATCGCTTGGCGTCTGTACGGGTCATGTTGCTTCATGTTTTATTTCCTGGTCGTAGTTTGTACTAGGCCCAGTACCATGCGTTTGTTTTGTTAATTCTAATTAATGAAACATGGTGGCTATATTCTACCTTTTTCTATATAAAAAAAAGTGTTCAACCCGAACCACAAATTTTATAAAGCAAGATTTCTATTTCTCTTCTTTGACAGAAACGGGAGCAAGTTTGGAAGTATTTAGATTGTCTAGGGAACCATTTCTCTTAAACCATCATTTCCTTCGCGAATTATCATTGGATACTAAGCTTCAAGAGTTGTATAAAAGATGAATTAAATCCAAGGGAAAGAGAGGAAACGTAAAAGGCAAGCTTAGAGGGTGGATTAGGGGCAAACCAATTGATACAACATATTTTGGGTGATATAACATTATAACTAGTGATGGCATCCGGGTCGGGTCCACCCGCGACCTGCCCAGTTCGACCCGACCCGCCTTGACCCAGCTCGGGTTCGGGTTCAGATCGAACCCGAAACCCTTACCGGGTCGATCCGGGTTTAAGAAAATGTGAATTTGACCCGATCTACGCGACCTGCGAACCCGTTGACCGAGTTAAACCCACCCGCGACCCACCCACCAACCCGCGGGTTGTCACACCGTTCGACGACGTTGCAACAACAGCTAAACTGACTGTTTTTTTTGGGGGGGGGGGGGTTCCCCTATAAATACCCCCTTAAATTCAATCTAAAGTTTTTCACACTTTGCACTCTTAATCTCTCTAATACTACTACTCAATTTAATCAAAGAAGTTCTCTCAACTCTCAACTACATCTACTACAACTTCGATCGTATCGAATTGTGTCGATTCAAATTTCACCTACGTCTACTACAACTCCCTCAACAAAGAAGCTCTCTCTCTCACTTTCTACAACTACCGGACTACATGACTACGTCTACTACACTTTTCAATCGACTACGTCTACTTCTACTATTATTTTTCTTATTTCTATATACGATTATTCGCGAAGTACGGTATCAAAATTTCACAACCCTTTCAACTATTAAATTTTGTTGTAGTTCTATTTTTTAATCATATTTGTTTATTGGTTTTTCTCTTCTCTCTCTCTTTCTCAACCCTCCTATTGTTTTTTAGATTTTCTTTTTTAACATATACCTCCTAATTTTTTTTTTCACATACACTATTAAAACACTAGATTTTTTTAATATACACTACTACTATAAACCATTTACCATGTCTATATCACGAGGTAGCGGCTGAAGTCAAAGTGGACAAGATTCCACTACCTCTTCACGTCGGATTCCATCAATTCCATCAATCCCACAATTAGGTTCTCACGATATTCTTCCACACGACATAGAAAAATAAATGCATGAATTTGAGACACAAACACAACAACCCGAATCCATACAACCCACTAGTAGTAGAAAAACTAGAGGAAAAACTAGTTATTGACACAAATTTTATATTTTTATTCCCGACGAGGGAAATCCCGGTATAGGACATAAGATTTGTATAACTTGTAATAAGAGTTACAAATGGAAGAAGGGTGAGGGAGGTGATATTATTAAACGACACATTCAAAATGTACACCTTGAACTAGTAGAAGACCAACAAGTCCAACAAAAAAATCAACCCTAGAACCGGACAAATAGATAGCCACTCATATGATCCCGAAATTGTTCATCGTAAAATGGCCCGACTAGTTATTAAGAATGTGTTACATTTTTCCTATTCCGAGAATGTAGAGTATTTTAATCAAAATGCACTAAATTCTCATTTTAAAAGAATCTCTAGAAACACACTCAATGCCGATTGTTTTAAATTTTACAATGAAATGAGAGAAACTTTAATTGCACTTTTATTTTCATTAATTTGTGGATTATCGTTAACTTCTGATTGTTGGAAATGTTGTAACGATATTTCAATGATGGGCATAACTTATCATTGAATCGATAGTGATTGGATGATTTAAAAGAAATCATATCACTTGTCATTTTGGTCGTATCCCCATAGTGGTATGGTTGTTGCAACTCGTATTTTACAAGTTTTTGATTTATTTCATATTCGTGATTGTTGCCGCTAATTTCGGTGTGGGGGCAAACAGATGAATTTGTGAGTTCGTGAAAAACCTGAATAGCAAACACCTAACCTGTTCCGCCGGATCTTGACCGTTGACTCCCGCCGTTCACCTGCAAGGAAGTGCGAGACACCGGGGTTGATCCCGGCGACGCACCCTCCGACACTCAAGTCAGTAACCAGAAATGATTATGAAAGAGCTTTTAACTAGAAAAAGATTGATTACCTCTTAATGGAGATGGGTGGGGGGTATTTATAGGCGTCTTAGGGAACGGATTAGGAATGTAATCCCTGTGATCTGATATGGAATCTTCCTCCTGTGAACAGATTAGGAATGTAATCTGATAGAGTATATTCCCTGTAATCAGATAGAGGATTTAATCCCAAATCCTGGTGAAGGGATAGACACGAATCAGGGCCGTTGATTAATATTAATCAGGAACCCTAATTCTATCCCTTCTGAGCTGGGTTAGCTGCGGGTTGAGACCCGTACCCGATTAAGGTGGATCCGTTCGCGGGTAAGTGGATTTTCGGGGAAGATAACCAGTACCCGCTTCAGACCTGTCAGGAGGTGAAATTACCGCTCTACCCCTGTGCCTCGAGATTCGTGATCCATCTGGACGGTTCCGATTTAACCCCATTTCTAGCCATATCACGAGCCCCCCACTCCTAAAGACTGAGTTCGATCAGCCTTTGAGGAGTAGTTTAACTGTTCTAATGGCTGGTGGAGCTGTATCGGAGTCCAAATGGAGGGTTTCGAATCTTAAAGGGAGTAGTAGTGTGTTTTTGGAAGTTGCAATTTGTTTTTTAAGCATCTCTGAGTGCCCAACGGTCTTTATCTACTTTTTCAGATTATTTATTTAATTTTGCGATGTGTTGACCAGCCGTCCGGGGGCTCTCACGATACATTCTAGGCAATAATTGTTTGTTCAGGGGTTCGAAAATATTACCCCGAATTTATAATTATTTTCTAGATTTTCCAGTGAATTTTCCCGAATTTTTGGTGATTTTTTCGCAATTTTTAAATATATAAAACGATTAAAATAGATTAAAATTGGTTTTAAATACCCATTTATGACGTGGCCTCATCAGAGCCTTTGATCAGAGCGCAGCGTGATTTTCGGAGAGATCGAGTGGCTCCTGTTCTTCGGCTCGCTTTTTCGCCACATGTGAGGTTCGGTACTCCGGTACTCCGGCTCGGCGTCTCGGCACCTCGGTTCGAATGGCTCGGTGCTTCGGCTCGGTGGTTCCGAAGTACGTGGCATCATCTGAGCCGTCCATCTCAGCGCGGATCCCCGTAAAGCGCTATCTTGTCGTTTAGTAGACGTGCCCAAATCTGGACCGTCCATCATGACGAGCGCGCTTTTTGACAAGATCCAACGGCTGATATGGGTCGGAACGATTTTTTGCCATATACGAGGGTCGGTACCCCGGTACCCCGGCTCGGCGCCTCGGCACCTCGGTTCGTCTGGCTCGGTGCTTCGGTTCGGCGGTTCCGAAGTACGTGGCATCATCTGAGCCGTCCATCATGACGAGCGCGCTTTTTGGCAAGATCCAACGGCTGTTATGCCTCGGAACGATTTTTTGCCATATACGAGGGTCGGTACCCCGGTACCTCGGCTAGGCGCATCGAAGTTGACTGGCCGAGGCACAAAGTTGTGTGTTTTGGAGGTCCTTTCCTGAGGGGTCGCCTCCTCGGCACTTAGTGGCTCGGTGGCTCGGCTGAGCTGTTCGGTAGCTCGGCTGGGCGAACCGATGGCAGGCAGCAAAGAGGGACGCGTGGCTGGATCTGGACGGTCCATCTTGACGCGAATCTCGAGGATGGGGTTCAGATCACGAGAAAACGCTATCTTGTCGTTTTGTGGGCGTGGCACGATCTGAACCGTTCATCAGATTTCATCGCGAGTTTTAAGGAGATCCGACGGTGACTTCGCCTCGGAACGATTTTTTGCCATATACGAGGGTCGGTACCCCGGTACCTCGGCTAGGCGCATCGAAGTTGACTGGCCGAGGCACAAAGTTGTGTGTTTTGGAGGTCCTTTCCTGAGGGGTCGCCTCCTCGGCACTTAGTGGCTCGGTGGCTCGGCTGAGCTGTTCGGTAGCTCGGCTGGGCGAACCGACGGCAGGCAGCAAAGAGGGACGCGCGGCTGGATCTGGACGGTCCATCTTGACGCGAATCTCGAGGATGGGGTTCAGATCACGAGAAAACGCTATCTTGTCATTTTGTGGGCGTGGCACGATCTGAACCGTTCATCAGATTTCGTCGCGAGTTTTAAGGAGATCCGACGGTGACTTCGCCTCGGAACGATTTTTTGCCATATACGAGGGTCGGTACCCCGGTACCTCGGTTCGGCGCATCGAAGTTGACTGGCCGAGGCACAAAGTTGTGTAGCCGGGGCGTCCCATGGGTTTCTGGTACGTGGCCGAGACGTTGACTTGGCATTTTTAAGGGTCTCTTGCTCTGAGTAGGCTCCGTATTTTTTCCGCTTCCGCCTGTCGCTTTGGCTTCTTATTGGGCTTTTTGCGTTTCCCAAAGAGGCCCACCTTGGAGGGGTTAAAAGTGCTCACTCCCACTCTCAAAGCTCACTTCTCACTTTTACCTCAAGTTTTTTACTTTAGTTCTCTAAGCGCTCTGCTAGCGGTGATTTCCTCCCCAAGGCGTTTCCGTTAGCTGTCGTGTGGGCCAGGCGATTTCCGGTGAGAGTACTCCGACCGTAGACGTCACTTCAAAAGGTCAGTTTACTTAGTCTGAATAATTTTCCTAGAGATGTCTCGAGTAGATTCGGGAAGTGGGGCTTCGTCTTCGGGCGACGAGAGTGCCGAGGAGAGGAGGAGGTTGGAGATTAGGAGGAAGGGTAAGCAAGCCGCCGAACCTTCTGTAGTCGAGACGAAGAAGGGGAAGAAGAAGAGGAGGGTCGAGACCCAATCCCCCATTGTGGAGGTGATTGTGGAAAATCCGAAGCAGGCAGGCGAGATAGGACGGTATCCTTCCGTCCTGTCCGGTCACTCGGGGGTCCGGCAATATCAGGGGGACTTGCTAGAGAAGGCGATCTATGGGAAGTCCAAGATCGTCGAAGAGCCCAATCCGGAAATTGCCACCGAAGCGGATGAGCTCATCACTTTGGTATCCGAGGAGGACCTGCTCCGGGTTAGAAGGGCTTTCGCTATCCCTCTGGAGTACAAACTAATTCTTCCGGGTCCTGGGATACGAGCGAATTCTAAGTTGCCGTCTTCGGACATGTGCATGTTCGACGTCGACTCCTTTCATGCCGGGTTGCGTTTCCCTCTGCACCCATTCATCCTCGAGATCCTCGGCTGGTATTGCCTCGCGCCAACCCAGTTCATGCCGAACACATGGCGCCACGTGAACGCCTTTATGCTTCAGTGCTACCGAGCCGAGGTGCAGCCGGATCTCACGGTCTTCCGAGGGATGTATCGAGTGAACCGTCAGCACAAGACGGAGTACCGATACTACTTGGGGCCGAGGAAGGGAGTCAAGATTGTAGAAAACCCTGACTCGATTAAGGGTTGGAAGGAAAAGTTTTTTATAGTGAGGGGTGAGGCGATCCGACCCATCCCGACCCGTTGGAAGGTGGAGGTGCCGAATTTCGCACGTGCCGACCCTGTTTTGTCTGATGCCGAGGAAGAGGTGGCGAGGAGGATAATGGCCCTTCCGATACTGAGTTGGAGGGATTTGACAGAGGAGGTGTTGTTCGGGTGCGGCCTAAGCCCCATTAACCCGAGTATGCTCCTGACATCTCGTTTTGTTTTTTTTTTTTTTTTAAGTTTTTGGTTCGGCCTGCTAACTCGTCCCCCCCCCCTCTCTTTTTTTTTTTTGACTCGTTGCAGAAGGAATGAAGATCGACTTCAACTCCATGATGGCGGACAGGTCTAAGCTGGCCGGGGGGAAGAAGAGGAAGAGGGCGGCTGCGACTGTTTCCTCGACCCCGGCACCCACAGTTGTCTCGAGCATCTCTCCGCCTCCTCCGACCGTGGGGGCGCCCTCGGAGGTGGTCGGATGGAGTCTTTGATGTGAACGCGGCGTTGTCGATCGAGGCACCGCCCCTAACCCAGGCCGCCGAAGAGATTCTGACAGAGCAGCACAAGCAGCTGTTCGTGCCGAATTGGCGAGTGAAGAACCATGATGGGTTCCTCGGCAATTCGCAGATGTCAGTGCAGGTCGTCAAACACTTGGCGACCCCGAAGGATGTCGCGGCGCTGAAGGCGGGGACGATCGGTGACGACACCTTCGAAATCACCCGGTCACTCGTTTCGGTAAGTGTATTGCCAATTTCTCTAAGTCTGCAACTCGGCATGTGTTTTACTGATTGTTATCTCTGTAGGCCACTTGCCACTTCGGCCACCTCCTCGAGACGTTTGCCGCGCAGGAGAAGGAGCTGAAGTCCGCCAGCGACAAGGACAGGCTGGCGAAGGTCAGGGCGGTCAAAGAGCTTGAGGCCGAGCAGAGGAGGGCTGAGGCCTTGGAAGTCCGGGTCGCGGATCTCGGGTCGGATTTGGAGAAGGCCAAGGAGCGGCTCGATGCGGAGTCTGCCAAAGCCGCCAAGGCTGCCGAGGACTTAGCTGCGGCGCTGAAGTCTTTGGCCGAGGAGAGAGCGGAGAAGGAGGCTCTGGCGACGAAGATTCGAGCCGAGGTGGAGAAGGAGGTCGAGGAAGAGGCGAAGAAGCACATGGCGGAAAATATGGAGAAGTCCTACCAATTGGCCCTCGACCACGTTCAGGAGCGCGTCCCCGGCTTCGAGCGGGTTGGCTATCAATTGTTTCCAACGCCGACTTCGGACGACGAAGGGGAGGAAGGCGAAGAGGACGAGGCCGAAGGCGAAGGCGAGGAAGGACGGGACGGAGAGACTGTGGGAGATGGCCAGGTCAATGGTCCCTCCGTCGAGGCACCCGTGGCAGACGTGGCGACGAAGGTGGACCCTTGATCCCCTCAGTCATTGTAGTTTTTTTTTTTTTTTTTTTTTGATCGTTGTAATGCCTTTTGCGGACTGGCCACCGCCTTTGAATGAAAAGTATTTTGACTCCGGAATTTGTCTAAGTGTTTGGCTCGGTAATGAATGAAAAGTATCCAATGCCCTCTTTTTTATTTCAGATTGCCGAGCCGGCTTGTAATACTTCGGCCGAACAGCGCCGAGCCGAGCTGTTTAAACGATCTCGGGAGGATCGTCTCGAGGGTGAGGTTCACTTGACGAGGAAAATACTTCATAACTTGGAGATGAGGCATAGCGATGCTTTAGCTGAACTATACCACCTGCGAATAGTCGAGGCCGAGCTATCCACTAGAGAAGAGGAACTGGCTCGGATTTCAGCCGAACGGGACGGCTTGGCGAAGAAGGTGGAAGAGTTGCAGAGGGTGACTGTCGACAAGAGCATCGAAGTGACCCACTTGCGTCGCGTTATTTCTGACAGCGCCGAATACCCCGGCTCGGCGAAACTCCCTCGGTTTAAGGTGATAGTAAAGGATGACACTTTGAAAGATCGCATCGTCGAGCTGGAGGAAGAAGTCGCTCGGCTCAAGCCTCAGCCGGTGAGGGCCAACGTCCGGAGCACCTCGTGCACCCGCGAGGAAATCGAGCGAGGAATCACGTTCTATCAAGCGGCGAGCCGGACTCCCCTCGTAGGCAGGTCAGCTGCCGATGCCCAAAGCGGTGTGGCGGTGTCTTCAAGCGGTGCTTCGGTAGGGGCGACCGTCAGGGCTAGTGGTGAGGAGGCGTCCCGGTTCGTCGGCCTGGATTCGAGCTCGGAGGTCAAGAAGCGTCGACCCAAAGTGTCTCTAAAACGGAGTATTCCCCTTCCTCGGAAGTAACGGGCTGGTCGTGTCCCTGTGTTGTAATCCTACTTGCAAGTTTTTGCTTGTTGTAATCCGCATTGTAACTTTTATCCAACTCATTAATAGAATTGGAGTTGTTTTATCCGAATTGTCCTTGGCTGTCTTCTTATCTGTGCTATGGTTGTCAGCTAGAGTAGGCTTAAGACGAACTACGAGGCGGGTGTTCGTTCCGCCGAACTCCTCATCCTCGAATTTTCCTTTTTCGCTGCGTTTATGAGCCATAGGTTCGGTGTGGCTATCGAGGCGTAGTTGCTTCTCGACTGCACCCACGTGGCTCGATCAGGAGCGTCTGATGTTTGTACGGATCTTGAGGCGGGTCCACTTTCCAAGAAAACACTATCTTGTCGTTTTGCGGACACGTGGCTGAATGAGATCCGCTCATCATGCCCTAGCGCACTTTCTGAGGCGATCTGACGGTGGCTTCGCCTCGGAGTGATTTTTTGCCATATACGAGGGTCGGTAACCCGGTACCTCGGCTCGGCGCGCGAGGGCTGTGTTTTGTTCCTGATCCTGGTCCGACCGAGGGTGAGTCGGAGAGGTAGGGTCACGTCGTCGGAGAGATCCGATCGTTAGATTAGTTCAGTTTGGGGGATGCAGGAGCAGTTTCGAATGGCGAGCTGCTTCTAGTCCGCTTAGGAGCGAACTCGCGAAGCAAAGTCGAGCCAAGTGTTGGACTCCGATCCATTCAACGGCTGCAGGAGCGATTTTGAACGGCGATCTACCCCTGGTTCGTCTATAGACGTGCCGAGGAGGAAGATTCGAGCCGAGTGCTGGACTCCGAACCATCGTGTGGGTAATTTAAGAGATGCAAGAGCAGTTTCGAATGGCGAGCTGCTTCTAGTCCGCTTAGGAGCGGACTTGCGAAGCAAAGTCGAGCCAAGTGTTGGACTCCGATCCATTCAACGGCTGCAGGAGCAATTTCGAACGGCGATCTTCCCCCGGCTCGTCTTTAGACGTGCCGAGGAGAAAGAGTCGAGCCGAGTGCTGGACTCCGAACCATCGTGTGGGTAATTTAGGAGATGCAGGAGCAGTTTCGAATGGCGAGCTGCTTCTAGTCCGCTTAGGAGCGGACTCGCGAAGCAAAGTCGAGCCAAGTGTTGGACTCCGATCCATTCAACGGCTGCAGGAGCAATTTCGAACGGCGATCTACCCCCGGCTCGTTTATAGACGTGCCGAGGAGGGAGAGTCGAGCCGAGTGCTGGACTCCGAACCATCGTGTGGTTAGAAAATTTAAGGCTGTGGTACGCGATAGTATCAAAAATATAAAAAACTTTATTTATTAATGTCTAATGGTCGGCTGCTTCTAAAGTTGCAAGCCGTTATTACAATGAAAAAAGAACAAAGGAAAAATTACTAGCAGCAGGAGAGGAGTGGTCCGTCGTCTCGAGTTACTTAGATAGGCGTGGCCGCCTTCTCTTGGTATTTCAAAAGATGGTCGGCGTTCCAAGTCCTGGGGATTTCTCTGCCCTCAAGATCTTCTAGCTTGTATGCGCCGGGGCGGATCACTTTGGAGACTTTGTATGGTCCTTCCCAATTTGGGGCCAGTTTGTTTTTCTGTCCGGGGAACGAGATGGCCAATTTTCGGAGGACCAGATCCCCTTCTTTCAGGTCGGTTGGGCGGACCCGTTTGTTGTAGGCGAGTTCGATTCTTCTCCGGTAACTTTGTTGCCGTATGGCTGCTCTTTCCCGGATTTCGTCTATCAAGTCCAGGCTCGTTCTGAGCTCCCTGGCATTCTGTTCTTCTTCAAAAGCTATCAAACGAGGAGAGGGTATCCCAACTTCTAGTGGGATGAGGGCCTCGGACCCATAGGTGAGATTGAACGGACTCTCGCCTGTCGGGGTCCGCTTCGTGGTTCGGTAATTCCACAGCACATTGGGCAGCTGATCGACCCACAATCCCTTGGAGCACTTGTCGAGTCTCTTCTTGATGCCGGAGAGGATCTGTAGGTTGGCATTCTCGGCTTGGCCATTTGACTGGGGATGAGAGACGGAGGAGAAGCGGTGTTGTATGGCTAGGTCTTCACATAAGGCTCGGAAGGCAGCTCCAGCGAACTGCGTACCGTTATCGGTAACTACGACCCGAGGAACACCGAATCGGCAGATTACATTTTTCCAGAAGAATTGAACGACTCTATGTTCGGTAATTGTAGCCAGGGGCTCGGCCTCTATCCATTTCGAGAAATAGTCGACCGCCACGACTAGGAACTTCAATTGTCCGGGGGCTGGTGGAAATGGCCCCAGTAAATCCATCCCCCACATTGCAAAGGGGATTGGACTTGATAGGGAGGAGAGTGGCGCTTGTGGAAGGCGTCGGATGTCAGAATACTTCTGGCAGGAGGCGCATTACCGAACGTGTTGTTCGGCGTCCCGTAGGAGAGTGGGCCAGTAATACCCGTAGTTTAACACTTTGCGCGCCAAGGCTCTGGAGCCGGAGTGGGCTCCGCCGATGCCCTAATGGAGCTCTTGCAGGGCGTAGTCGGCTTGTCCGGGGGAGAGGCATCTTAGGTAGGGCTGACCATCCACCTGGGTGAAGGAGCGCTTATACAGAATGCCTTCGACCAATATGTAACGCTCGGCTCGGGTCCTTATCTTTCGGGCTTCCTTCGGATCCCTTGGGAGGAGTCCGTCTCTTAAAAACTCGACGAGGGGCTTCATCCAATTGTCTTCGAGGGGAAGTGACAGTGTTTCGACGGAGTTGAAAGCCTCGTCCTCTATGCTTGGCTTGAGGAGGACTTCTATCAGAACAGTTTGCTCGAGGCCTTGCAGGGATGAGGAAGCTAACTTGGACAGGGCGTCCGCCTGGGCGTTTTCTTCTCTGGGGATTCTTCGGATGAGGGCCTCCTCGAAGAGCGCCATGAGGCTCTTTACTTTAGCCAAGTACTTTACCATCCTGTCATCGCGGGCTTCATATTCGCCGAGGACCTGGTTGACGACCAACTGAGAGTCGCTGAAGATCTGCAGGCGTCGCGCCCCTGCGTTTCGGGCCATCCCAAGGCCAGCTATGAGTGCCTCGTATTCGGCTTCGTTATTCGAGGCTTTGAAGTTTATCCGGAGGGAGTATTGGAGGACAAAGTTGTCTGGGCCCGCGAGGATGACTCCTGCCCCGCTCCCCTCGTTGCAAGAGGACCCATCGACATACACCGACCAGACAGGCGGTCCCTTCATTGTTTGTTCGGAGTCAGGGATAGTTGTTTCAACTATGAATTCGGCAAGCGCCTGTACCTTGATTGCGGTCCGAGGCTGATAAGTAATATCATGTTGGCTCAGCTCGATCGACCATTTCATGAGGCGGCCGGAAGTCTCTGGCTTGTGAAGGATCTGTTTCAGCGGCTGGTCGGTAAGAACGACCATCGAATGAGACTGGAAATATGGCCGAAGCTTTCTCGCAGCCATTATTAGGGCGTAGGCTATTTTCTCGATTTTCGGGTACCGGAGCTTGGCGTCCCGGAGTACTTTGCTGACGTAGTAAATGGGCTTCTGAGTACTTTCTTCTTCTCTGACCAGGACCGCACTAAGCGTCTGTTCGGAGGCTGCCAAGTAGAGGTAGAGTGGTTCTCCCGGTATGGGTTTGCTGAGAAGAGGTGGATTGACGAGGTAAGCCTTAAGCTGGTCGAAGGAGTCTTGCTGTTGCTGCCCCCACTCGAATCCCTTAGCCCCCCTGAGGGCTTTGAAGAACGGGAGGCACTTCTCCCCGGACTTCGACAGAAAGCGCCCTATGGCGGCTAGGCGACCAGTCAATCTTTGAACTTCCTTGACATTTCTAGGAGGGGCCATGTCCAGTATGGCCTTGATCTTTTCTGGATTCGCTTCAATTCCTCGTTGGCTAACCATGAAGCCGAGGAACTTCCCTGATGAGACGCCGAACGCACACTTGTTCGGGTTGAGTCTCATATTGTGCTTTCTTAAAACATCAAACGCTTCTTGAAGGTCAGCCACATGATCAACGCCTCGGATGCTTTTCACAAGCATGTCGTCCACGTACACTTCCATGTTTCGACCAATTTGTGCCTGAAATACCTTATTAACAAGGCGCTGGTATGTTGCCCCGGCATTCTTTAGGCCGAAAGGCATGACTCTGTAGCAGTAGAGCCCTTGGTCGGTCACAAAAGATGTCTTCGGAATATCCGGGGGGAACATCCTTATCTGATTGTAACCCGAGAAAGCGTCCATGAAGCTGAGGAGCTCATGTCCCGAGGTTGCGTCAATCAGAGTGTCGATGCTCGGCAGAGGGAAGGGGTCTTTAGGGCAGGCCTTGTTGAGGTCAGTGAAATCAATACAGATTCTCCATGTTCCGTTGGACTTTTTCACCATCACTACGTTTGACAACCACTCAGGATAATTTACTTCCTGTATGAACCGGGCCTTCAACAATTTGTCCACCTCTTCTTTGATAGCGAGCTGACGCTCGGGGGCGAACTTGCACCTCTTCTGCTGGACCGGTTTGGACCCCGGATCAACACTGAGGCGGTGGACCAAGAGTTCTTCGGAGATACCGAGCATGTCTGCAGCTGTCCATGCGAAGAGGTCTTGGTTGGCTCGGATGCATTCTACAATATCCGCGTATAGTGCGGATGGGAGGGTCTTGCTGACAAAGAACCTGCGGGTCGGCTCCTGCTCCGAGAAGAGTACCTCTTCCAACTCGTTTACCGGCTCGGAAGTTGGCCGAGCAGCATCTGGTGGGATCTCGAGTGTTTCTAAGGAGAGGACAGGTCCGAGGGTGGAAGTCATATAACACTTGCGGGCCTGCTCCTGGTTGCCCCTTACCTCTCCCACCCCAGCCCGAGTGGGGAATTTCATTTTGAGATGATAGGCAGAAGGGACGGCTTCAAGGGCGGCTAGGCCGGGCCGACCCAGAATGACGTTGTAGGCCGCCGGGACATCTACGACCATGAAATCCATTGACTCCGTGCGGGTAGTAGGAGTTTTGCCTGCTGTGACATCGAGGGTAATCACCCCTTCGATCGTCACCGGCACTCCCGTGAACCCATGGAGCGTATACCCGGCGGGCTTGAGTCTGTCTCGGGAGAGCTTCAGCCCCTTAAAAGCATCGAGGAACAGGATGTTTACGGAGGAACCGTTATCTACTAAGATCCTTTCGACTTTGAAATTGGCCATGTGAAGGCTGATGGCAAGTGCGTCACAATGAGGGGTGCGAACTCCCTCGAGATCTTCGTCAGAAAAGGTGACGGGCACTCCGAGGCCTTTGGGAGGAGGGGTGGCTCGGACAGAGTTCACTTCTCTAATAAAAGCTTTCCGAGAAGAGTTCGAGGAGCCCCCCATTGGACCCCCGTGGATGAGGTGGAGGACTCGTTCTTCCTCAAACTCTGGCGTCTCTTCTCGCTCTGGACGTTTGTTAGCCCCCCGGGGCTGGGGAGGAAGCTCGGCTTGGTCCTTTCTCACGAATTTTGCCAACTGCCCCCTCTGGATAAGGGCCTCGATCTCGTTTCTTAGCGCTCGGCAATCGTTAGTGTCGTGCCCATGGTCCCGGTGATAGCGGCACCATTTCTCTCTATCCCTTCTTTTGGCAGGGGTGTTCATCTTTGGAGCTGGGGGTAAGACCCCTTCTTTTTCGACTTCCATGAAAATGGCGGAGATGTTTGTGGTGAGGGGAGTAAACTTTTCAAATCTAGGGGGAGGTCGGCGCTGGCCAGCATTATCCTTCTGAAACTTTTTTGGTCCCTCTTCTTCCGTTCCCTTCCTCTTAGACCCGGAGGCGGCTCCTTCCCAGTTGGGCTGTTCCTCGGCCTCCTCAGCTCGGATGTATTTTTCAGTGCGGAGGAGGAGGTCAGAAAAGTCGTGCGGCGGTTTCTTGGCAAGGGAGGAGCGGAGGTTGGAATTGAGGATATTGGATTGGAACGCCGCGGTAGCGACGGATTGATCGAGGGATGCGATGGTTCTGGCCTCAGCTGTGAACCTCTTAACGTAGTCCCTCAATTTCTCCCCCTTCTGCTGACGGAGGTGCAATAGGGAGATGCTGGTCTTCTCGGCCCTTCGGCTGCTGACGAAATGGGTGATGAACAGGGTTTCGAACTGTTCGAAGGAAAATATTGACGCCGGGGCAAGGCGAGAGTACCATTCTCGAGCTGGGCCTTTCAGAGTTGCAGGGAATGTTTTGCAGAGGAGGGCATCGGAAGCTTGATGGAGGAGCATCAAAGTCTTGAAGCTTTCGATGTGGTCAACTGGATCGGTCTCCCCAGTATAGTTCTCGAACTGGGGAGGTTTGAAACCGAAGGGAACAGGAGCATCTACTATGGTCCGGGAGAACGGGGGTCGGCTAGGACGTAGGCTCCTCCCCCTGAGTTCTTCTTCTCGGTTTATCTGTCCCAAGAGTTTTTCCACCTCGTTCAGACGGCGGTTCATGGTGTCATCTCTCCGACGGTGATCTGCCGAGCCACGGGACTCGTCTTCGTATGAAGGGGAGCGAGGGCTGCGGCGATGGTAGCTTCGAGAACGACGAGGACTTGGGGTGCGTCTGGAATTGGTAGGAGCGGGTCGAGGAGAAGGGGACCATTGGCGAGGGCTCCGGACCGGAGGAGGGGATGGGGCCCTTTGCTCATTGGGGTTCTGACGGAGGTTGAGGGCCTGTTGTACCATTGCTTGGAATTGCTGGAACTCGGCACGGGTGATGGGTGCCTCATTGTTCCTAGGCTGCTGCCGACCTGCTGGAGAGTGCCTCCTTCGGTAGTGATCGGAGGAGTCCTTTCTCCCTCTTCGGACGGGGGACCTCCTGCGCTCTCGGTGTCGGGAGGATTGCTCTCGCTGGCGGGAGGCTTCCCCCCGAGCCCGCTTTTCATCCAGATGGCGACGAAGGTCATCATCTTCCGGGCGTTTGGGAGGGGCATTGTGGCGACCAGAGGCTCGGGGATGATGGGAGGCCATGGAGGCACTGGAGGCGTTGTGGATGGAGATGTTCTCTTGGTGAAGAGGCTGTTTCTGGGGGTTAGGCCCCTTTGGATCAGGATGTGGAGGGTTCCGTTGGAGCGGCTCTTCCACGGTAGGAGGGAGTTGCCCTTGATGCTGAGCGGGATCAGGAAGGACTTCTTGCTGGTCAGGGTTGGGCGCTCGGTTGGAGCCCCTAGATCTAACTTTGCGAGGCGGCATGGCAGGAGAAAACCTAGTCGACGGGAAGAGGAGAGGCAGCTATTCGTATGGTTTCCCACAGACGGCGCCAATCTGTTGCCGCTAATTTCGGTGTGGGGGCAAACAGATGAATTTGTGAGTTCGTGAAAAACCTGAATAGCAAACACCTAACCTGTTCCGCCGGATCTTGACCGTTGACTCCCGCCGTTCACCTGCAAGGAAGTGCGAGACACCGGGGTTGATCCCGGCGACGCACCCTCCGACGCTCAAGTCAGTAACCAGAAATGATTATGAAAGAGCTTTTAACTAGAAAAAGATTGATTACCTCTTAATGGAGATGGGTGGGGGGTATTTATAGGCGTCTTAGGGAACGGATTAGGAATGTAATCCCTGTGATCTGATATGGAATCTTCCTCCTGTGAACAGATTAGGAATGTAATCTGATAGAGTATATTCCCTGTAATCAGATAGAGGATTTAATCCCAAATCCCGGTGAAGGGATAGACACGAATCAGGGCCGTTGATTAATATTAATCAGGAACCCTAATTCTATCCCTTCTGAGCTGGGTTAGCTGCGGGTTGAGACCCGTACCCGATTAAGGTGGATCCGTTCGCGGGTAAGTGGATTTTCGGGGAAGATAACCAGTACCCGCTTCAGACCTGTCAGGAGGTGAAATTACCGCTCTACCCCTGTGCCTCGAGATTCGTGATCCATCTGGACGGTTCCGATTTAACCCCATTTCTAGCCATATCAGTGATAAAATTTTTAGTATTAGTTTGGATAATGCATCTAACAATAATGCTTCGTTTTGTACATTAAAAACACAATTAGTTTCTCTATGTGATGAAATTTTTTATGTTAGATGTGCATGTCATATTTTAAATTTATATGTAAAAGATGCTTAAAAATAGCCGAACCATTTGTGCATAACATTAGAAATTGTGTGCATTTCTTCGCTTTAAGTTATCCTATGCTTCAACAATTTAAAACATGGTGTAATATTAAGGGCGTACATTTTAATTTTTTTTAAAAGGATGTTAAACATCGATGGAACTCTACTTCTGATTTATTAAATGTTGTTATTCAATTTAAAACATGTATAAATAATTTTTGTCTTGCAAAAAATTTGAAAATTTTTCAAATAACTCCCTAATTATGGTTTTATGCTGAATCTTTGTTAAAATTTTTAGAAACTATATCATTTTCAAAATCTTATGATTATATTTCTAGTAATATTTTTATTTCACTAATTACTACGAAGAAAACTTTTCAAGAAAATGATTGGCAAAGAAAACTTTTCAAGAAAATGATTGGTGACACTTACATTAGCTATATTGTTAAATCCGCATACACTAAAATTTTGATATATTTTAGTCCTCCTCCTATGTTGTATTATATTTCTACAGTTATGGATTCTTATATCAAATTAGCGGGTATGAAGAGTTTAATTGAAATATATTTTACTTTACTTGGAGATGAATCTGAAATTGACTGCGACACATTTTTAGCTAGCTTTGAATCTACATTGAATGGCTTGTACAATTATTACTAGTAATCTGCACGTGCAATGCACATTTTTTTTTTAATATCTAGGAACAGAGCAAGTTCTACTGGCAACCTCTTTTTTCACCAACTCCGAATCGGTCTTCAGATACCCTTTTGCCACTGTTGCTTCTAAAATACATTCATCATCTCCTTTCATGACCTCTTCTACAATGTGTTTCCCCATATTCTTCGATGCGAACTCAGCTGCTTTGGTACCACCATGGTCGGCAAAAATGCCGAAGAATGCCTGAAAATAGTAAATACCCCTTAAATTTTTTTGAATAAAAAAATTTAAACATTAATTTGGAAAAAAGCATGAAGCTTTAAGAAACACTAACCATTTGCGGATTGTTGTTAATATCGAGATCGACGGTAAACCGGTCCTCCATTTCCATTCTTTTCCTTCCTCTCTCTGCTGTAAACGGAACACCTGACGTTCCTTTCGACGTTGTTCGGACCGTCCGATCCAGCCAGTGTGAATCCAAAAGCGGTGTCAGTTATTGGAAGGGCAATTTTTGCGAGCTGCTTTCGCTTGAGAAGAGGAAATGGGTTGATTGAGGAAGAGGGGCAGGTGGGGGTGAAGAAGCGGGAGGTTGTTCATTGGAAGGGGGAGTTGAGTGGTGACGTGGAAGAAGGGGAGCCGTCGGATGGGATGAGGGAGAGGCGGGAGGGAGAAAAGGCCGCCGACGAGATTGGCAGAATGAGGGAACATGACATTTTTGGATATATTTTTTTTGAGTGATTTGATTTTGGATTATTTGGTTGTTGAATTTGAAGAGAGGAAGAAGTTGGAGAGGGGAAGGTGAGAAGTTGAAGAGGTGCTTTAAATATTAACAACTTTTTAAATTGAGGATAAGTTGGAGAATTGTTTTCATATGTACGTGGGGCACGATAAATGTGAAGTAAATGTGAAGTAAAAATTACATTTCTGACCTCTGATTGTGGAGGGATCAGGGAAAAAAATTGACAGAATTAACCATATATTATTTTTTACCCTTTTATGTATATGGGGGCATGATAGTAAAAAGCCGTCAAAATGGAGCTTTGCTTAATAATAGTATAGATGATAGAACGTTTACATCTAGTAGTACAACTATTATAGTTACTTCTTCTTCTACTTCTAGAGGTAAGGGTAAGAATATATTAGAAGATATCACTACTAATTTACTTGCTCGTATTCAATCAAAAATACTTAGGACTACTGTACCTAATGAATTAAATTTGTATAATCAACAAGATAATGAAGTTCTAGTACTAAGATTGATGTGCTACAATGGTGGAAAGAACATGAAAATTTTTTTCTATTCTTTTACATATGACTAGAGATCTACTAACTCCTCATGTTTCTACAATTGCTTCAGAAAGTGCTTTTTCTATAAGTGGCAGAATTTTAACAGATTACAGGAATCGCTTGAAGCCTCAATCGATGGAGATGCTTAAGTGCACGAAAGATTGGATGAAGGCTGAAGAAAGAACTCAAGGAATTGAAGGCTGAAGAAAGAACTCAAGGAATTGCGGTCGACACCTCCACAGGTGCAAGCACCTTGTCTGATGATCAACAACAAAGTAGGAAATTTAGGGCGATGAGATTCTATATTTAGGTTAAGTAGAGGTGCACGACGGTAGTCCAATGCCCTCTCTTCAATCTAACTCTAGGTTATCTCGAATTCTAGATTATTCTCTTCATTCTTAAACATGTAATTCAAGAAAATTTGTATTTTTTTCCTGTTTTATTATATGTATTTGTATGTTACAAAATTATAAAAAAAAGCATAAAAGTTGAAATGAATAATATATATAATTTTCTTTAACTTATATCTTGTTGTACTTTTTTTTGGAACTATTACATTTATTTTTTAAAATTACAACCCAACCCGCAACCTTGCCTGAACCGAAACAGGGTCAATCCGTTCGGGTTCGCGGGTCGAACTGGTCGGGTTTTTAGCATTTTAACCTGGCCCGAACCGTACTGTTTAATTGCTCGACTCGACCCGATTCGAGTCCACTTGCCATACAAGTGAACCAACCTGACCGGTCCCAACCTGGCCCGTTCCGCTAGACCCGATTGCCAACGCTAGATATAACCATTCAATGCACATGAATATTGGGTCAGGAAGAGGAAATATGAAGTGAGAGTAACTGGAGACAAATTTTAGAAACATATATCCATTTAAATTATTATATATTTGTCATGTCAATAGTAGAAAAAAGTAATCACCTTCTGCAATTTCAGCTTGTGGAGGATTTGGCTCAATTTAGTCAATATGCTTTATTTATTATTATTTTCTCCATTCCCTTTTAAGATGAAGTAACTTTAATTTGTAGTAAATTGTTTTAATGTTTCTTTTAACGAACATGATATAATGTTCACTTTCAATTGTTCAAGATCCAGATGCCTTCCTCACTGATGCATTTTTTTGGTTGGCTGCTTAATTGGCTCCCGAACCAAATCTTGTTTGCTTGTATGGAGAACCCACGGGACGTGGGAGCATATGTATCACTTTGGCTGCAAAGGCTGGTAGTTTATTCAACTGGATATACAAACAACAGCGACTCAATCCCGGCTTGGTTAGTAGCTCATATTACTTACAGCTATATTAATTTAAATTAGGTTGTTATCAATTTTCATTCATAATTGGTCCGAGGTCTACCTATCCTGTAGTATTTCCACAATTCCCAGTACAAACAAGAGAGAAATTCTCGCCATGGAAATTGTACGACACACAGAACACTGATAAATGGGCTATTGGGTATCTGAAATAATAATTAATTCAATAACAAACCAAATCACATATACAACTATTTCAATAGTATATACAAGAATGTATGAACGTCTTCATATCCTACAAAAGTTTTCTTGTTACCATTTTAATTTAAACGGGGAAAATTAGAACTCCCTTCACCAGTAAAGGGAAAACAAAATTAACCAGTAGCCTCATCCATCAACCTTTTTTTTTAATCGTAAACGGTGGGTCCTAAAACCCCGCGCTTCATTAAAAATATTTTAATAAAACAGACAACCAAATAAAGGGAAATGCATCCATCAACCTTTCAATTGCCCAAGAATCAGAGAAGGCCCGGCCGCGAGTGAAATGGGAAGTTAGGTACCACCTTGGCTGCATTCTCTTTCCTTTTATGCTGTTTCTCTTGCTCCTTTTTTCCTGACTTGAGGTTCAAAGCTACGTTCTCTTCTCTAGCTTCTGCCGCGAGTTGTGTTGGTGCAACCTTACCGACTGTGGAAAAGCAGGAAAAAAAGCTCAATCCCATTTTTACTTCTTAGATGAATAATTGCTCAGTTGATGTAGGGCACTAATTTTCTTTTCTAGTACAAGTCCTGAGACATGGGTGCTGGTGTTGGTGGCCTGTATATACTAGGTTGATGCTGAGTTATAAATGGAGAAAAGCACATGTGGTCTTCCTATATATAATACTATGATGATTGACTAAGGATTACTTGGTGGGCAAGCATTAGGATGGGAGGGCCGGCGGAAGTCAAAAATAGTTTCTTGTGCGAGGAAAATCATGTTTAGCCACGAAGATTATGTCCAGCTATAAAGTCTACCTGGAGAGAAACAGAAAGTTCTTCCCACCTTAATTTAGTGGTTGGCAAACAAGAGTTGCTACTGTTTAGTTGAAGTTTATTTGTTGAACGCAAACTGATATCGGATATATTGGTATATTCTCACTATATGAATAATATTATGTGTAATTATAGGATAATGGCTCGATTCTGGTTCAGATTGTTTTGGAGTATCTGCAGCAAATGAAAGTTACAGTATATCAGTCGACTGAATTGGAGGATCAGGCGACTGTCCAGTGAAGTTTCAAAGGCTTGGGATACAGCAGCAGCAGTCGACTGCCCAGTCGACTGCCCTGAACAAGACCAGTCGACTGTTTAGATGACCAGTCGACTGTGTACGGGATTTTGAACTAGAAAAGGCCCAATTCGAAATGGCCCAGTAGTTTTCTTATAAATACACTTGTTAGGGTTTTGTAATCTGTGACGAAAGTTAGAGACCCCTATTCGGTTTTGTAGCCGTCATCATTTGTAAGGGTTTGTTTTCGCCCATTGGTGATTATTTGAAGCAAGAAGAAACCCCAACCGCCCCGTGGATGTAGGCATGTGTTTTGCCGAACCACATTAAATCTTGTGTTCTTGTGTTGCTTGCTTTTCTGTTTTTCTCGCTGTTTCTCTCGTTTGATTGTTGGTTAGTTTGTATTCCGCACAACAAGTGGTATCAGAGCTTTCGGTTCGACCTAGAAGGAGATGGCAAGTGATGCAGATGCAACCAAGGATGTTGTGGGATCAAGTTCGTCCAGAACAACGATTCACAACGCAAAATTTGAAGTTGAAAAATTTGATGGGACAAACAATTTCGGGATGTGGCAATGTGAGGTGTTGGATGTTCTTGTTCAACAAGAACAAGATGTTGCTTTGGAGAAAGAAAAACCAAAGGATATGTCCGAAGCAGATTGGAAGAAGTTGAATCGAGTTGCGTGTGGGACTATTCGGCTCTTTATTGCAAAGGCTCAGAAGTACGATTTGATGAGGGATACCATTGCTGCGGTGTTGTGGAAGAAGCTCGAAGACAAATACATGAGGAAAAGTTTGGAGAATCGGCTGTATTTGAAGAAGAGATTTTTTCGCTTCACCTATACGGAAGGTATGTCTATGAACGCTCATGTTGAATCATTTAATAAATTATTGGCTGATTTGTTAAATTTGGATGAGCAAATTAAAGATGAAGATAAAGCCATAATTCTGTTGAATTCATTACCTGAAAGTTATGATCATTTAGCAACAACGTTAATATATGGAAAAGATACTGTGAAATATGAAGATGTTGCAAATGCTTTGTTGAATAATGAAACTAGGAGAAGGGATAAAATGGTTGATAGAGAAACTTCTGAAGCATTGATTGTAAGGGGCAGGACTGAGACAAGATCTGAGTCCAAATCTGGGAAAAAGGGAAACAAATCTCGTTCCAAATCGAGAGGAGTTTCGAAGGACAGGAAAATACCGGCCAAAGATGAATGTGCTTTCTGTCATGAAAGGGGGCATTGGAAAAAGGATTGTCCAAAGCTACGAAATAAGGAAAATTCGACTGCAAATGTGACTGTTGATAATTTAGATAGTGGCGAGGATTTTTCTTTTACACTTGCTTCTAGTCCCTCACTTTATCAAGAAGTATGGTTTCTTGATACAGCAGCCTCCTATCATATGTCTTGGAAAAAGGAGTGGTTTACTTCTTTGGAGTATATGGATGGTGGTGTAGTTTTGATGAGAAATGATGCACCTTGTAAGAAGGTAGGAATCGGGAAGATTGAATTGCTAATGCACGATGGTCTTATTAGGGAACTTTCAGATGTATGGTATGTTCCAGATTTGAAAAAGAATTTGATTTCACTTGGTGCTTTGGAGGCCAGTGGATTGAAATTTGCTAGTGAAGGTGGCATTCTGAAGGTGACTAACGGATCACTCGTGGTGATGAAAGGGCAAAGAAAAAGGAACTTGTTTTTCTTGCAGGGAAAAACATATTTGGGTCAGGCTGCCAGTGTAACTGAAAGGCCTAAACAGGTTGTTCCCGACTCTACTAGGTTGTGGCATATGCGACTCGGACATGCAGGAGAAAAGGCCTTGCAGGGGCTTGTGAAGCAAGGGTTGCTTAAAGATGCTAAAGGGTGCAACTTGGAATTTTGTGAACATTGTGTTTTGGGTAAGCAAACTAGGGTAAAATTTGGTACAGCTGTACATCAGACAAAGGGTATCCTCGATTATGTGCACACAGATGTTTAGGGCCCTACTCAGACACCTTCTATGAGTGGTAGACACTGGTTTGTTACATTTGTGGATGATTACTCCAGACGAGTTTGGGTATATACCATGAAGCACAAAGATGAAGTTTTGACATTGTTCACAAGTTGGAAGAAGAAAGTTGAAAATCAGACTGGGAGGAAGATTAAGGTTCTGAGGTCAGATAATGGAGGGGAATATAAGAATGATCCGTTTCTGAAATTGTGTGAAGATGAAGGGATCCAGAGGCACTTCACAGTTAGGAAGACTCCACAGCAAAATGGGGTTGCAGAAAGGATGAACAGAACCTTACTCGAGAAGGTGAGATGTATGTTAGCACAGTCTGGATTGAAGAAGACATTTTGGGCAGAAGCTGTTATATATGCAAGCCACATTGTCAACCGTTTACCATCAGCAGCACTTGAAGGCAAAACGCCTATTGAGGTATGGAGTGGTAAACCTGCATCTGATTATAGTTTTTTGCATATTTTTTGTTGTCCTGCTTATTTTCATGTAACTGAAACTAAACTTGATGCAAGAGCCAAAAAGGCTATATTTGTTGGTTTTAGTACTGGTATCAAAGGTTACAGGTTGTGGTGTCCAGAACAGAAGAAGTTAGTAATCAGCAGGGATGTGACTTTTGATGAGACCAGCATGATTAGCTCGGGACAGTCGACTGGTGGTATAGGACAGTCGACTGGTGAGCAGCAGAAGAGTAGGACAGTTCTCCAACAGGTGAGTAGCAGAAGCTCGGGACAGTCGACTGGTGTACAGGAGCAGTCGACTGGTGGTCCAGAATAGCAGAAGAGTGGGAGCTCAGGACAGTCGACTGTTGGCAATTACCAGTCGACTGGTAGGAGAGTTCTCCAACAGGTGGAGTTAGAAAAGTTGTCAGTTGAAAATCCTGTTCCTGTCCAAGATGAAGATGATGTGGTTGATACTGAGAATGATGAAGAAGTTCCTATCCAGCAGGTAGAATCAATTGCAGTAAGAAGGCAAAGAAGAGAGATCAAACGACCGTCTCGTTTTACAGATACAGTTGCATTTGCTCTTCCCATTGTGGATGATGAAGTTCCCTCCAACTTCAAAGAAGCTACTAGAAGTTCTGAAAATGCAGATTGGAAAGTTGCTATGGATGAAGAGATGAACTCTCTTCATAAGAATAAGACTTGGGATCTAGTGCAACTACCAAAGGGAAAGAAAGCAATTGGTTGCAAGTGGGTGTATACGAAGAAAGAGGGTCCAAAAGGCAGTGTTCGGTTCAAGGCTAGACTAGTTGCAAAGGGGTATGCTCAACAGGAAGGGATTGACTATAATGAAGTGTTCTCTCCGGTTGTGAAGCATCCTTCTATTCGGATTTTGTTAGCATTGGTAGCACAGTTTGATCTTGAATTGACACAGATGGATGTGAAGACTGCATTCTTACATGGGGATCTAGATGAAGAAATTTATATGTTGCAGCCAGATGGGTTTAAGACAGCTGGGAAGGAAAGTTGTGTTTGCAGGTTGAAGAAGTCTCTCTATGGGTTGAAGCAATCTCCAAGGCAGTGGTATTTGAGGTTTGACCAGTTTATGAAAGTGCAGGGATATTCCAGAAGTGAGTATGATCATTGTGTCTACTTCAGGAAGTTGCAGAATGGTTCTTTTATATATCTGTTATTATATGTGGATGACATGTTGATTGCCTCTAAAAATGCTAAGGAGATTCAAAATTTGAAGAATCAGTTGAGTTCTGAGTTCGAGATGAAGGATCTTGGTGAAGCCAAGAAGATACTTGGGATGGAGATAGCTAGAGACAGAGCAAAGGGCATAGTGAGTTTGACACAGAAGCAATATCTTTTGAAGGTGCTGAAACGGTTTGGTATAGATGAGAAAACTAAACCAGTCAGTACACCCTTAGCCACTCATTTCAGAATTAGTGCTTCTCAGTCTCCAAGTACAGATGAAGAGAGACAGTATATGGCTAATGTACCTTACACTAGTGTGGTTGGCAGTTTGATGTATGCCATGGTGTGTACTCGACCAGACATCTCTCAGGCGGTGAGTATGGTTAGTCGATATATGCATGATCCAGGCAAAGAGCATTGGCAAGCAGCTAAATGGATTTTGAGGTACATAAGTGGCACCACAGATGTGGGTTTGAAGTTTGAAAGGGATGACAATATTAGCAGGTTATTGGTGGGTTATGTTGATTCGGACTATGCAGGTGATCTAGATAAGAGGCGGTCTACTACAGGCTATTTGTTTACTATGGCTAGAGCACCTATAAGTTGGAGGTCCAATTTGCAGTCCACTGTAGCGTTGTCTACTACTGAGGCTGAATACATGGCAGTTGCTGAGGCTATGAAGGAAGCCATTTGGATTCATGGACTTTTGAAGAGCTTGGGAATTCATCGGGAGAAGGTGGAGGTACACTGTGACAGTCAGAGTGCTATTCATTTAGCGAAGAACCAAGTTCATCATTCGAGGACCAAACATATTGATGCCCGTTATCATTTTGTGCGTGATTTGATAAAGGATGGTGATATTCATTTGGTGAAGATTGGAACAGCTGATAATCTTGCTGATATGTTGACCAAAGTTGTTGGGGTAGCCAAGTTCAAGCATTGCATGAACCTGGCTAATATTTTGCATGTTTGATAATTTGGCATGGGCGGTTGGGATAGTGCTTTGCTATTGGTTTGTTTAGTATGTGATATCATACTAAGGTGGAGTTTGGTTTTTTGTTGCATTTGGTGATGAGCAGTTGTTTTGGAGTATTTTTGGAGATTGCTTGGGCTACTTGGAAGATCTCACCAAGGTGGAGATTGTTGGATACTTGGAAGATCTCGCCAAGGTGGAGATTGTAGGATAATGGCTCGATTCTGGTTCAGATTGTTTTGGAGTATCTGCAGCAAATGAAAATTACAGTATATCAGTCGACTGAATTGGAGGATCAGGCGACTGTCCAGAGAAGTTTCAAAGGCTTGGGATACAGCAGCAGCAGTCGACTGCCCAGTCGACTGCCCTGAACAAGACCAGTCGACTGTTTAGATGACCAGTCGACTGTGTACGGGATTTTGAACTAGAAAAGGCCCAATTCGAAATGGCCCAGTAGTTTTCTTATAAATACACTTGTTAGGGTTTTGTAATCTGTGACGAAAGTTAGAGACCCCTATTCGGTTTTGTAGCCGTCATCATTTGTAAGGGTTTGTTTTCGCCCATTGGTGATTATTTGAAGCAAGAAGAAACCCCAACCGCCCCGTGGATGTAGGCATGTGTTTTGCCGAACCACATTAAATCTTGTGTTCTTGTGTTGCTTGCTTTTCTGTTTTTCTCGCTGTTTCTCTCGTTTGATTGTTGGTTAGTTTGTATTCCGCACAACAGTAATATCATTCTATGGATAACACGTGCGTTACACGTACTAATTGTATGGATATCGGAATGCGGGTTGAATGGGTTGAGAACCCAGTACCCAGTAGTCTAGGTATTCCGATCTTGATACATAAGATAAATATCTCAAGCACCTTAGTCTAGAATATTAATCCTAATTTCTATTGTTATTATCTCATAATCTCTAACAACAGATTCAATGAACTCAGGTTCATAGGATTTGTATAGAATTCCTAATAAATTAGATTTGGGTCGGGGTCCTTGTTAAAAATCATCGTCATTACAACAACAAACGCAAAACGAAAATGTGCAATTCGACAAGCATTATTTGGGTACAAATGGAGAGGCACGATCCTGTAGATAGTGACTCCAACGATGTGGTTTAGATGAGTGTACAATTGTCACCATTGTATAGGAAGTTAGCAACCTATTAAACGACCTTTATTTTAACAGAGTTTAAATTAATTCAGTAAATAAATCGATGTACAAACAACTACTACATCCGTGGATACAAAATAATCACATTACCTCAAAAAAAAAAAAAAAAAAAAAAAAAAAAAAAAAAAAAATCACATTACATCAGTGGTTTTTTTTTTAAATTTTTTTTTATTTTTATAGCTAAGATATATCAAGGTGAGTTAGGTCCTGTTCAGTAGCGGAGCCAGACAAATTAAAATGGGGGACCCAATTTTTTTTCTCTCGGCATCGACATAATTGTTGCTGAAAATCTCTTACTTTAATTTTGTTTTGAAAAATTAAAGTAATTGGATCAAAATAAAATTATAATCAAAGTAAATATTCGAATTTATATTTTCAGTATCATGTATTTTTTCACATTTGTATAGTTGTACTCTAAATTTGGTAAGAGTAATACTAATCAATAATCATACTACACTATTTATACTTTTATAATATTAGAGGCTAAGAGATACGACTCAAATGAATAAATATACTTGTAACTTGTGTACACACTAGTTTCTTATTCAAAATTTTATCCAATGATTATATAGATCAAATAATAAGTATCACTGTTAATTTTTAGCTCAAAGCTCATATCACTATTTTGAGCCATTAATAAGAGATGGATTAGACTTGGGGGTCCCAATTTTTTTTAACTGTGGGGGGCCAAATAAAAATTTTGGTCAATATTAGGGGGTTTTACAAATTTTTTGGGGTCCCAAGTGCTCCCCCTACTCTCTTACTCCCTCCGCCCCTGGTCCTGTTTCACTTCGCAGCCAAACTTAACCAATTTTTCCTTAGGGCATACTCACAGCCTTTCCTCAATAGTCGGCTTTCTTTACCTATAGGGTCACTTCTGGTTATAAGACCTAACTATGCTATTATGATATACTTAGGATAACAACCAAGAGGAGTTTATGTGCAAAACGAAGCTACAAACTAGGCATATAATATAGAAGTTTATATATTTGGGGAACATAGTGGATACATAGTAAAGATGTTCCCTTTCGGAAAATCCCTTAACGATTTAAGAAAAACTTACAATGAGTTCAAGCTTGAGGAGCTTGTTCCTTACAGTACATGCAATATTTTACAAAGCGGTGGTGAGGGAAAACATTGGAGTACAAGAGGAGTTTTTGAAGCGGGGTAAGGGATTGGATGAATTTTAGAAGAGGAGAGGGGTGGTATTTATAGAGGTTTTTCTGGAGAGGAGAAGAAGTCTGTAACAAGCACTTGAAGGAGAATTTGCACTTCTCTAGTGGGTTCTTTTTGAGTGGACATTCCTTTACACGTTGCTATCTGGAGCCCATTCCTTTCTGAGTGGAGGGATGAGTGGAAGTTTCTTTACACGTAGCTTTCTGGAGGCCACGCCTTTCTGAGTGGAGGAATCTAGGTAGGTGTCAATCTGTGGAGTTATCCGGGGTGGAGTTAGACCGAGTGGAGTCTAGGTGTCCAAATTATGTAGAGCCACCGAATCTAAGGACATTGGGGTCATGGAATTGTTGTCGCCACTATCTCCTGGGTCTGACAGGTTGTCTATTTGGGATAGAAGCTATTTATCTTCAGGAATCTCCTTTTCACTTTCTGTCACTGTCTCCTTTTCCTTTGAGACAGTTGTCTTTACAACTTCTGCCGCATGTGTCGCAATCATAGCTCAGATTGATTCTTTTCTTTTGCTCTTCTTGTATTTGGGTTGGATCCTTTCTGGTTGCTTCTGGAAGCCTTCAATATATTGGAGGAGCTGCAGAATTTGGTCATAATTGTTTGGTTCTGTAATATCTTGGTTTTCCATAGGGGCTTTGCCTTTGTTTTGACTTTTTGGCAAAGTCACATCATCAACGAATTTGGTGTGTCTTTACCGGTAGCCGTTTGCTCCAGACTAGACATTGGTATTGCAGACCCAATGATATCTCTGTGAAGGTTTTTTGGCAAAATCTCATCCATAAACGGACTTGATGTGTCTTTACTGGTTGCCATTTGTGCCAGACTAGCTATTGAATTTGTAGGCTCAATAATACCTTTTTCTGCATTTAGAGGAAAATGCAAACCCTTCTCATCCCATTTATTATAGACTGGGGGAGCAGTCTGTGGTGGATTTTTAGGTAGAAATCTGGTCTGGAATAGTTGTTTCTCCAAGCTTGCTATCTTGTTCTGTAATTTCTGTTTTTCAAATATCAGATAGTTTTTATTCTCATTTAATATTCTTACCGTTCTTGACATTACCTTGCAATGATCACAAAATAGGATTTTTCCCTGCATATCCTTTGTAATAGAGTATTCCAGAGGAGTTTCCTGCATGGATTTAAAGGAAGGAGAAACAAATTAGTTAGGTCCTAAGTAGCTTCTAGCTACATCTAGTGCTTCTGACAAATTATAGAAACCTTTATAAACTGGATTTTTGAAGTTCTTAATACTGTATGCTAATTCTATCCCGGTATGAAAAACACTTACTAAATTACCTTGGAGAACTGCATAAAACTTGTTTCCTCTTTGGTTCTGACTAAATACTTCTGATAAGGAATTCATGGCTGCTAAAAAAATATTTTTGGTCATTTCTATTAAATGCAATTCATAAATTGTCTAAAATGCATTGTTGTTCTTTTGACATAAAAATATGAGAATATGTTCTGAAATGAGGATTACTATTTGAAATAACAAAAAGTTCTTGGTTTCCGAATCTCAATCGTTCTTGGGGGATTCCTTGGGGGGTTCTGCTTTCACTGGTCCGCTGAAATATGTTGTCTGTACGGATACCTGGTTGTGGTGGTGGCCTCGTCATTTGCATATTATCATAAAAAGTATTCATTAGATCATAATCTTGTGGTGTTTGCAAGAGATAAGAAATTCGTGTATTAATTAATTGTCTCCTAACCAGGTTTTCATAACCATCCTCAGAAGGATCAAAATATTCAGTTAGGGTGTATAAAAAATGCTTGTCATAGATGCGGTTAATACTTATATAAAAAGATTCGATAGAACATAATTGCAAAAAGTGGAATAAAGTGAAGTTTATATCTGTATAATCTAGGAATGGATTTGGAAAATTGCTAATATTAGGATGCACCATATCATTATATATTCCTTCATTCTGTCTTATATCTATTGTGCGAAACACTTCTGATGTGGATAGTGCTCCAAGATTTTCAAGATTTTTTGCCTTTTGCTTAATAATTTAAGCATACCTTTGTTCTTAAATTTCTTTTAACCTGTTAGATATAATTGTAGTATGTGGTTCTTTAACCCACCAATATTCTAATAACTCATGAAGAGTTGCTACATTGTTTGTTTTAGTAATTACATAAATGAATTCATTTTCTGTGCAATGTTCTAAAAAGGCAATGACTTCTGTTAATACTAGGTCTTCTTGAGTTATATTATATGTTTGTGGATGCTCATCCACATTAAGTAGGTCAAAAGATGTACCTATGTTGGTGAGGGTATTATCTCCCATGTCTACTAGCACATGCTGATGGAGCACGCGGCTAAGAGTATCGGGTAAGATATTAGTGTTGGGAATTGTGGCCTCAAATACACGTAGGCACGGGGTACTTGAAGTTGGAGAAGAAGAGGAGGAGACAAAGAATCAAGGGAAGACAAGCAGCAAGTAGAAGAAGAGAAGTCTGGAGGGTTGCGGTCGACCGGCTCGGGGTGCGGTCGACCGACCCAGTCGACTGGGGGTTCTTCGAGTACAGGCATCCAACAGAGGAGGGGACGATCGACCGGTCACTAGGGGTGCGGTCGACTGGTCATCCCTCGGGTCTGGATCCGCATGATGCGGTCGACCAGCTTGGGGTGATGTCGACCGACACCGACGCTGATTGTTTTTTTGGGCTTATGGGAGAAATGTCCAGTTTGCTATATTTGTGTTTATTTTTTAGGGTTTGTTTGGGGACTATATATATGGCCATAAACTCTAGGGTTTAGATATCCCATGCTGTGATCATTATTCAACTTCAAGAGAGATTGTGCCGAGTATTTCAAAGGTCAAGAGTGATTGAGAGTTGTAATCTCTTTTGTAATCTCTGTATTTCTTTGGGAATAAGAAGTATTGGTTATCTCTGCATATTGGTTGTATTCTTGTGAGATCCATATATTGTGGTGGCTTGTTCTTGGTTCATCTATTTCTTGGGAGTTTCTATTGCTTGTGGTGCACTTCCGCTATTAGCACTACGAGTTGTGGGAGTAGATTTCTCCGACAAGTGGTATCAGAGCAGTTGGTTCGAGATGGCCGATAACAAGATGAAGATCGAGAGATTCGATGGGAGTGACTTCGCGATGTGGAAGATTCAGATGATAGCGTATCTTCGTCAGAAAGATCTTGATGGTCCGTTGTTTGATGAGAAGCCGGTTGGTGCAGACAAGGATGTGAAGATCTTGGCAGAGTGGAATCGTTTGGATCAGATTGCGCTCGGGCAAATTCAGCTGGGGCTGAGTAGGAAGGCGTTATTTCATATCTCGAAGGCAAAGACCACAAAGGAGGCTATGGAGATTCTCGCAGATATGTATGAGAAACCATCGGTATCTAATCAAATTCTTCATCTGAAAAAATTGATTAATAGGAAGTTGAAGGAAGGGGGTTCAGTAGCAGAGCACGTGAATAATTACTATATGCTTTACAACCAGATGGAAGCTGCAGGTTTGAAGTTTTCAGATAGGGGGCAGTCATTGTTACTTCTATCTACTTTACCCGATAGTTATGGTACGGTGGAACAGACTATTACAGGCACTATAACAGATTTGAAGACTCTACAGGATGTGGTGAGTAGCATTCTGAATGAGGAGGTGAGAAGGGTAAGAAACAGAGGATATCCATCATCATCTTCTAGAGATTCCCTCATGTACGTTGAGAAGAGACGTGGGAGATCTAAGACCAGTCGAAGAAGAAAGGATCAGAGTAGTTCATCTGAGAGTGGGTCTGATGACAGCGATGGAGGACATGGGCCTGAGTGTTGGTATTATCACAAGAAGGATCACATGATGCACAGTTGCAAGGCTTATATGAAGAAGAAGCATGAGAAACCGAAGAGAGATACTCCAAAGGAAGCTCAAGTGGGGCTTGTTGAGAATCTATGCTTATCAGCTCGGGAGGATTTGGGCACTCAAGATTGGTGTATTGATTCGGGAGCTTCTTTTCATCACACTCCGAGGAGAGAGGTATTTGATGTCTACGAGGAGGGTTCTTTCGGAGATGTGATCATGGAAAATGGTCACCGGTGTCCTGTACGTGGGATTGGTATTGTTCGCGTGAATACCATTGATGATTAGAGTGTTGTCTTGCGGAAGACAAGGCATGTTTCAGACTTCAAAAAAAATCTTATCTCGATTGGAAGGCTAGACAAAAGGGGTTGTCTACTATAGTTGATAGTGGGGAGTGGTGCATAGCTGCAGGTTCAACAGTGGTTGCAAAAGGGAAGCATGAGGGAACGCTTAATTTTCTTAGAGACGTGAGGGGCATTTCTCCTGTAGTTGACTCTCAGCCGGAATCGAGTAATAGGTTGTATGGGGTGCAACCGAGTTCTTTCAGTTATGGAGGGGAGGTTACTAATTTAGTGAGAGCTGCTGGCCATGGAAGTGATCCTAGTGGGCAAGACCTTGCTGCGGTGTGGGTACTTTGCGAATTGACAGTTGAAGCTTCAAGTCGCTCTTGTGTGATAGAGAGCGCTGATATCGATATGTGGGATGATGTCGATGAGGGTAACCGAATTGGGATTGTAGGGATTGAACAGTCTGCGGAGTTTGTGGATGTGTCGTTCACGGAGGTTTCTAGTGCAGAGGGTGCATTGAGAGGCTTTGAACCATGTCCGGTGTTGATGGAGATCTTGCGAGTTGGGGAGTCTCATAACACGAAATCCGACATGGGAGGTTGTTTCTCCGGTATTCGTGCTCTATGTGATTAGTGGAGCACATCCTTCATGAGGCGATGAGAGGTGGTTGGTGCACTCCACGTGGTGGCGTGGCGGAGGTGCTTTTCATGTGAGTGGGGAGTACTTGGGTCTTTCATAAAAGTAAGAGATGACAGAAATAATGCGAGGAAAGATTGCAATAACTTTAAAGCTTGGTGTATTTGGTTCAAGTGGGAGATTGTTAGGAATTGTGGCCTCAAATACACGTAGGCACGGGGTACTTGAAGTTGGAGAAGAAGAGGAGGAGACAAAGAAGCAAGGGAAGACAAGCAGCAAGTAGAAGAAGAGAAGTCTGGAGGGTTGCGGTCGACCGGCTAGGGGTGCGGTCGATAGACCCAGTCGACTGGGGGTTCTTCGAGTGCAGGCATCCAACAGAGGAGGGGATGGTCGACCGATCACTAGGGGTGCGGTGGACTGGTCAGCCCTCGGGTCTGGATCCGCACGATGCGATCGACCGGCTTGGGGTGCGGTCTACCGATACCGATGCTGATTGTTCTTTTGGGCTTACGGGAGAAAGGCCCAATTTGCTATATTGGTGTTTATCTTTTAGGGTTTGTTTGGGGACTATATTTATGGCCGTAAATTCTAGGGTTTAGATATCCCATGCTGTGATCATTATTCAACTTCAAGAGAGATTGTGCCGAGTGTTTCAAAGGTAGAGAGAGAGAGAGATTGAGGGTTGTAATCTCTTTTGTAATCTTTGTATTTCTTTGGGAATAAGAAGTATTGGTTATCTCTGTATATTGGTTGTGTTCTTGTGAGATCCATATATTGTGGTGCTTGTTCTTGGTTTATCTATTTCTTGGGGGTTTCTATTGCTTGTGGTGCACTTCCGCTATTAGCACTACGAGTTGTAGGAGTAGATTTCTCCGACAATTAGTACTGCCTTTGATGTGCTCAAACGTGATCTGGGTGCTATGGTGAAGACACCGATCTTGAAAATTTAGCCGACGCCGTCTAGAGCTACGTTTAGGTTTTAAAGCTATTTTTGAATGAAAGGAAACGATGGCTTCATAGTCTGTTCGAACAGTTATTTCTTTCTTGGAAATAATAAATAGTTCAAAACTATCTAAAGCATAAGAGATGGCTAATAATTCTGCATCAATACTGCTAATGTTACCTTTTTCTTTATATTTGCCACTAGCATAACGGCAAATTCTTTCTAAATTTTTATCGGAATACTTATTTGGTTTAGCAATCAAAGTTGCACCCCAGCCTGTATTGCAACCGTCTGATTCTATAATTAGATAGTCTAAATCCAATGGTAAAGCTAATTCTGGGAGTAATCTAAGCAAGCTCTTAATTTGTTGGACTAAATTGACATCTTCTTGGTTAAAATATCTTTGTCCTTTCTAGAAAGTTTTTGCATATTAGGGTCCTGCAATTTTGCCTAAATTCTTTATAAATGGTCTTGCATAATTAACCAACCCCAAAAATTGTTGGAGCTGTTTTAATTCTTCTAATTTTTCTGGAAAATCTAAAGCTTTTTAGGCAATATGGGGTTATAATTTAATTTTTCCATGCCCAATAATGGCTCCTAAAAATTCGATTTGTAGTTTATACAGCTGCATCTTTGTCTTACTAATTATGATACCATGATTAATAAATTCTGAAATAATAATCTGCAAATGACCCATGTGTTCTTGTCTTGTTTTACTAAAAACTAGAATAACATCTATATAAACAATAGCAAATTTTTTGTGTTTTGGAAAAATTTCATCCTTCTTCCTTTGGAAAACAGATGGTGCATTCTTAAGGCCAAATGGTATGACAAGCCATTCAAAATGTCCTTCCGAACATGTAAATGCTGTCCATTCTACACTTTCAGGATGCATCTTAATCTGCCAAAATCCAGATTTTAAATCAAATTTACTAAAGATGTTACATCCTTGTATTTGATTTATTAATCTGGTTTTGTCTGGAATATCATATGCATCATCTCTGATATTGTCATTTAGCCTTTTGTAATTAATTACCATTCGACTTTTTCCTCTAGCTATTTCACTGTGTTTTCTAACAATAAAAGCAACAGATCTATGGGGACTTTCGGATTTCCTGATAACTCCTAATTTTAGTAGTTCCGTAATATGCATTTTAAAATCATCTATATCTTGGTTGGTGGAATTTATTTTTGCTGTTCTAACTTTATATTCAGGGTTTATAATATCTAGCTTACATATGACCTTATCTTTATCCCAATACTTTAGTATTTCTTCACCCATTATTCCTAATTTGTCTATTTTTGATATTAATTGTTCAATATCTTGTTCACTTATGAGAGTGTAATAAAGATGTTCTAAATTCATAAAGTCTGTGTGGACTTCTTTCTCATACTCTTTATCTATGTCATGATCACTGTAATCGTCATTGGGAATTACGTTATGATCACTGTAGTCTGTGCAGCCCGCTTCTTCCTAAAAACACATGATCTCAACTTCGTCTCCCGCCCTAAGACCGCATCTGGGAAATACACAACCTATAACTACTTCGACATCACTTGGTCCCCTTACGGTGGACTGTGGCGACAGGCGCGCAAACTGTGTCTGAGGGAATTATTCAGCGCGAAACGACTGGAGTCGTACGAGTACATTAGGGTTGAAGAACTTTTCAGGATTGTACAAGAAATGTTCAAGAATTCGGGGAAGGTGATACTACTGAAAGATGTACTGTCCACACTTAGTTTGAATGTGATTAGTAGGATGGTTTTGGGGAAGAAGTATTTGAAGGAAAAAGGAGGGGTGGTTACACCTGAGGAGTTCAAGGAGATGCTAGATGAGTTGTTTCTGTTGAATGGGGTGTTGAATATGTTAGAAAATGGGTGTTTTATACACCATTTACGAACCGATTTTTGAGCAATTTTTTGAGTAAGATCCTCAATGAATTATTGAGAGATCTTGATTGATTTGTGTTCTCCTTTGTGAGTAAATCAAAATCATATATTGGTTTGCTAAAAACGGTTAAGGGGTGAATGGGAAATTGTCGCTCAAAGTGAGACATTTTCATTCTTGAAATGGGTTAAGGGAACATAGTCCCACATCGGAAAAATCAAAGGAAATAGAAGATGATATATAGTAACCTCATTCTAAGCATTGTAAGATAGCTAGAAGAGAGACTCTCTCTCGCGCGCGTAGGGGGGTGCAAATCTCGGACCGGATTACATGCGACTTGTGTGCGCCCGCACGACCTGCGGACACGAATGCCGGACCGACTTGACCCTACCCCGTGCAGTGCCACTTTTTGCTACAGTTTTGATTTTTCTTTTTGTAATGACTGAAATGAATGCAGAAACGGTTCTTTCTGCCGTTTCAGTGCTGTATTGAATATTTTATCTGCCGTTACACTGAAGACATTCAAAAGCAATGATTGATGTATGCTTACAGTGCCCGCATTCAATTGAGTGTCTGCCATTACACTGAAGGCATTCAAAGCCTTATCTGCCATTACAGTATTAACCCTGACTCTATAAATAGAGGCCTCCCCTCTCATTTCTTCCGTGCACAACAGAAAACTTCTTTCTTCCTCCTCTGAGTCCTGTTTATTTTTTCATTCCTGCTGTTTTGGAAAGTCGGTGATAGGATTCTGCCGCTATTGCTCAGTTCGAGAGTGCTACGTGGTGCCTACGTGAATACGCTGGTCGTTGCATCCTGGGAGACAGACGCCTTCGTTCATTCCAGCAACCGGAAGAGGCGAAATCTGTTTTAAGAACATTGTGTGATACACAGGCCTCGACTTCTCAACTTGTAATTTTGAAATTGATTTCTGTAAGTTGTTAATTATTTATTTTTATTTCTTTTCGGGTTTTCTTCCTCTCCTTTTTTCTTTTCTGTATTCTGTGCCTCTCAATCAAATTGAGTTTATTGTAAAAGAATTTTTGCAACAGAATATCGGGGACTCGATCCCTTGGTTGGATTGCTTGGATTTGCAAGGGTATTTGAAGAGGATGAAGAAGGTAAGAAATTTGATAGGTGTTTGGAGCATGTTTTGGATGAGCATAATGCGAGGAGCAAGGAAGGGGATGGGTTTCAAGCTAAGGATATGGTGGATGTGATGCTGGAAGTTGCTAATGATCCTAATTTGGATGTGAAGCTTAGGAGGGATAATGTCAAGGCTTTCACTCAGGTAAATTATAATAATAATAAATTTTTTTTTCCCAACATGAATCGTTCGTTGTTTATAATCATTTTTGCTTGAATTCGATGTGAAAGTGCACTTTGCATGCACTCTCCCAATTTGGACAAAATTATTCTCTAGTTTTACTTTTTGATGAGTCAAAAAATTAGCTTCCGAAAGTATTAACCAAACTGACCCACTTTTGAAAGTATTTACCAAAACGATCTACTTGGTTTTAAAAAAACCTAGTTCAGTTAAAACTCACTTGGTTTTTCGAAAACCGGATGTTAGTCTTCGAAAAATCCAAGACTAACACTCGGTTTTCGAAAAACCGAGTGATTTTTAACTAAACTCGGTTTTTCGAAAACTGAGTGAGACAGTTTCGGAATTAAGAAAAAAAGTAGGACAGTTTGGAAAAAACTTTCTAAAATTGGAACAGTTTGGGAAAAAATTGACTCACATTCACGTGAACTCGTCCCTCGAGGGTTTCTTATTCATAAAACCTTCCAAGTATTGGAGTTATCAACAGGGTTGGTCCTGATTTTTAGGGGGCTCAAGACGAAAGACCCAAATAATTAATTGAGGGCTTCTAATTATAATATATATTTTTTATGAATAAAATACGTGCTTATATTTATAAGGAGAATATAAATTTGGGGCTTCTAAAAATGTAAAAAAATTGGGACCGTAAGACGGCCACCTCACCGGCCTCAAGGTGGGGCCGACCCTGATTATTAATGGGCTAGTTCACTCGGTAGACTATTTAAGAGTGCAATACGCTAAGAATAGTTCATTGGTTAACGAAGGGAAAAAGAAAGGTGTGGCTGCTCTCACACACACAAGGGAAAGGTTTCTACTTTGAGGCTTTGAGCTCATCTGTAATTGATTGAGGAAGAACAAAAAGTTGCGAGGGCCCCACTCTTGAGGTGATTTTTTATTATTATTTTTTTTATTTTTGGTCTTGTTTCTTTGGAAAAAATTTTCCCTTTTTCTTCTTCAGGGTTTTAAATTTTGGAATCAAGAATGAGTTGGTTGTGATCAAACAAGACAAAAAAGGAATTTTGATTTTACTTAGATAAAATGTAGGGATTGTGCATATAAGAGTATCCACAATCGTTTGCTATATTTGCCATATTCTCATATTATGAAAAATATCGGTCTGTAGTCGTTTTATATTTTTCCATATTATGGCAAAAACGCTACAGTACGTTCTCATATTTGAGAAAGGAATTGGAGATTCTCAAATTATAGGGGACCCAATTTTTTTTTTTATAAATCCTATCGGACGACACATGTTCTTTCGTCCCGAATTATATATATATATATATATATATTTAAAAATATCAGATAGAACATGTTGTTCCGTCTCAATTTTAAAAAAAATAAAAAAAAATGGCACGGGACGGGACTTGTTGTCCCGTCTGATCACAAATGGGACAACATGTCCCGTTTGTTAGCAAGATGTCGCTTTCAAGGTTAATTAACCCATTAATTAGGCTATAAGCACTAATTAATTAAGTATTAGTATTATTTTAGTATTATTTTAATCACTAATTAATTAAGTAATGATTAATTAATAATTAACTATTTTAAAATTTTGGAGAGACGGAACAACAAGTTCCGTCCCATGCAAAAAAAAAAAAAAATTAAAAATTTTGGAGGGACGCGACAACATGTTTTATTTGGTTATTTTTTGAGAAATTTTTAGCAAACGACAACTGCTGACTTCCCTCCTATTTCCTACTTCCTATTTCTATTTTTGCCATTTTCTCATATATGAGAAACACAATTGTGGATACTCTAAGTTACTAGTATAATGTACGTACGATGCACGTCTAAAAAGAATAAAGTCATCAAATTAAATGACTATATATTGAATAAGAAAAAAAATAGTTTATATATGAATGTTTTGATTTGGGCTACACGTGCGGTGCACATTTATTTTTGTTGGATATAGTTTGGACGTGTATTATACATGTTTATATAATTACAAAGTTAGGGTTTGTTTGTTACAAACCTCAACTCTCCCATTAAAATAGTAGAGATCTATAGTTTATTTGCATATAATTATATCAAAACTTGAGGTGATTAATTGCAATAACTTGAGAATAACAGGTTGAGGTGATTAATTGCAATAACTTGAGAATAACAGGGACTTGTGGGGGAAAATCATGATTAGAGGGACTTATATGGAAGTCTGCTAGGGTAGGACTTATATGCAAAAACTCTAAATTGTTATACTTAATTAAGGGTAATGCTACACCCACTACCTATATTACTACCTTTCTCTTACAACCTTATGTGGCATGCTTAGTCAGCGTTGCCACATCACCATTTTAATTAACTCATATTAAATTATATCGAAAATAGATTTCTTTCCAAATTATTCCTCTTCCTGCTCTTTCTTCTTCCTCAGCTCTCTCCCGCTTACACATAAACCCATCATTCTCTCCTCCAATTCTCTCTCAAACCCTAAGCTTTCAACTTCTAAATCTCCTTCATTTTTCAACTATTTTCAACAAATAAATAACATATCCCAACTATTTCCACCATTCTCTTTCCATTTTTACTATCAAAATAAGTTTTTGGAGGAGGTCAACAAGACGTTGAAGCAACTTGCTCTTCAGGTTTGTAGATTTTGGTTTTTTTTTTGGAGGACGAGTGTTTTTGCAGTTTTTTTTTTTTTTTTTTGGGGGGGGGGCGGGGGGGGAGGGGGGATTTTGAAGCAAGAGATGGTTCTGATGGTCGGATTTAGTTTTTGAAAAGTTGGATTCTTTCTAGTTGAACTTATTACCCTAGTTTATGTTGCTTTTATATCTGTTGCCCCTGTAGCATATTTAATGGATTGTACTGGGATACTCTGTTTTCAATATAAGGATGAGTATCATGGACTAGAAATGTGGGATACTTCTTAGCAGAATCTCTCGCAAAAACCTTTCTCAAATTACTTCATGAGCAATCGATACTCATGCATTATTGTAACTCCCCGTAGTTTTCAAACTATATAAAATATATAATATATATGTTAATATTATATGTTGGCTGTTAGTATTAAAAGCATAATGCATGGATGGCATTATATAAAAAGAATGGTGCATGAGATTTGGGGGGGGGGGGGGGGGGGGGGGGGGGCCACGTAAGTGTTGTTGAATGCCAAGCTGACGTGGCTTCTTCATGGGGCCCACCCGGGAAGGATTTGAACTTTGTTGTGTGTTTCGGAAAAGAGGTAAGTGCAATGGAAGATTGTCCCATATCGATAAATTACTATAATAAAATAATATATAAATATAATAGCCTATGATCAAGAGTCACCTAATCGGTTAACCACCTTTTGAGAGGCAGCCTGTGGTGGGCAGTTGTACTACATAGTATCTAATTTGTCTTATAAATTGTATAAATTGTCTAAGTGGCTCAATCTATATAGTGCAGGAACAATTATTTTACTAAATTATGATATGTATTTAATAGGATGGAGAATTACACCAATGTTTCCCCTTCAATTGTGAATCTATTTGAGGATAATATTAATGAAATGAAGGATGTAGAGAAAAAGGAAAACAAAAAGGTTGAAGAACCTAAAGTTAATTTGAAATTCGATTCAATCAAGGAGGCAAAGGATAATTACATAAGGTATGCTTGCCATATGGGGTTTGAAATAACCAGAAGGACATCTAAAAGAAATTTAGATGATGAGGTGAATTTTGTCGCATTTGTATGTAAACGATATGGCAGCTCTGTGAGTACTTCACAAAATTCTTTGAAGCTACATCCAGTAGGGAAGACTAATTGCAAAGAAAAATGAACATTGTGTTGTGTAAAAAAAATGAGTGGAGAGTGAGCCACTATATACCACATCACAATCATCCACTTGCTAGCCCATCTCAAATTCGTTACTTCCCATGCAATAGGGTAATAAAGCCACATGTGAAAAGAAAACTTGAAATTAATGATAAAGTTGGCATTAGAATGAACAAAAGCTATAATTCTCTTATGGTTGAAGCAGGTGGATATGAAAACTTGACATTTTTGGAAAAAGACTACATGAATTATGTTGAGGAAGTAAGACGGTTGGAGCTTGGGGATGGTGATGCTATTACAGTTTAGAACTATTTTATGAAGATGCAAGCAAGGAATTCTAACTTCTTTTACAGTATGGATATGGATGATGATGGTTTTCTACAAAATGTTTTCTGGGCAGATGGTCGAAAAAGAGAGGCATACAAGGAATTTAGTGATGTCGTTACATTTGATACAACGTATTTGACAAATACATATGGTATGCTTTTGCTCCATTTGTTGGTGTTAATCACCATGGGCAATCAATTCTTCTTGGGTGTGGACTAATTTCAGGTGAAACTACAAAGATGTTTGTGTGGTTGTTTAAAACTTGGCTCGCTTGTATGTCAAAATGTCCCCCTCAAGCTATAATTAATGATGAAGATAGAGCTATGAGAAATGCGATTGAAATAGTTTTTCTGAATGCTTGCCATAGGTGGTGCTTGTGGCATATCATGAAGAAACTCCCAGAGAAGTTGAGTGGGTACACCGATTATAAATTGATAAAGATTTCTCTAAAAAATGAGGTGTACGATTCCTTAAGTCCAGTTGAATTTGAGGTAAATTGGACTCAAATGATTAAGAAATATGAGCTTCATAAAAATGTCTAGTTAGGTGAGTTGTATGATGACAGACATTGATGGGTTCCTGCTTTTATAAAAGATTTTTTTTGGGCAGGAATGTCTACCACCCAAAAAAGTGAGGGTATGAATTCTTTTTTTGATAAGTATATTCATCCCAAAGCTACTTTAAAACAATTTTTTGATCAATATGAAAATACCTTGAAAGATAAAGCTGAGAAAGAAAGTCTTGCAAATTTTAACTCTTTCAATTCAAGGCTACCGTGTGTTACTCATTATAAGATGGAAGAACAATTTCAGAAGTTTTACACGATTGGAAAGTTTAAAGAGTTCCAACTGAAGTTGACTGGGAAAATGTACTATGAGATATCTTTGTTAGATATTATAGTCCCATATTGGGTATTGGGCTAATTTTGTATTTGGTTCACTTCTATATATAGGAGATATTGTACTCAGTTATTTCTCAATTCAATATTCAGTATTGTTTTCATCTCTCTGATTTATCTTAACATGGTATCAGAGCCAGTTATACAAAATTTTCCTCTATTAAGCTTCTCCATCAAACCCTAAAATTTCAATAGCCAAAAAAAAAATTTATCGTCAACAACCTCACGTCGTCCTCACTCTCATCATCAACAGCATCGTCGACCACATCATCAGTAGCATCTCCCTCCACAATTTATCTTAATCCCAACCTCCTACCGTCGACATCTCTCCCGTCGACTCCTCGCTTAAATCCTCATCCGAAATCCTCATCGACTCCTCCTCATACCCGCTGCCCTTCACCCATTCGCCTTCAGCCTCCTCATCCTCCCATCGAACTCCGTCTCCCTCCTAAGCCGTCCCCATCTCTCCTTTAACCCACCGTTGAACTCCTCTGACCCGCCGCCCTCATCTCTCCTCTCAAAACCCTAACCTTAACTTTTCTGTCTCCTCTTAATCCCAACCCAAATCCATATACCCAATACCCTAAATCCGTAACCAACCCGACCCGTTTAACCCAATACCCGAAACCCATACCCTCTATCTCCTAACCCTAAACCCACAAACCCATATTTTATTTATTTATTTTTTCCTGTTAAAAAAAATCATTTTTTTACAGGTACTACAACTACCACTGGATGGAATCTCAGTCTCTTCCACATATTTCTGCCTCCAACTTCCCCACTGCAACCGCCTCTCGTTCCTCCTCCAAATTCAAACCGCAGCAGCACCACCTTCAGTATGTCTCCGGCCTCCTATCTTCTCCCAACATCATTCTTCACCCTACCCCACCTCTACTTCCGCCACCAGTAGCACTGCCCTACTCCCTACTCCGATCAAGACACCAGCAGCATCTCCTTCCATATTGTGCTCTCAGTAGCGCTAGTCTTATTTCTCCTCGCAGTGCTTCTTCCCTCACATCCTCGGCCATGTCCGTTACTCCAGCCTTGCCGTCTCCTGCTGATTGGGCTAATCTTCAGCAATGCCTCACTCAGCTGGAATTAAAGGTCATGGGTCAGTCTATCAAAGCTGGCTCCTTTGCTCCTGCACTTTCTACCACTCCCGGTATGAATTTGTTCTGGATTTTAGATCCTGATGCATCACATCATCTCACTAGTACTCAGACACTGTTCACCACCTGCAGAGCACTTCCCTCTCACTCTCCATCTTCACACACAGTTGATGGCTCACCACTTCTTATTACACACTTAGGGACAATTAGCTCTTCCACTCTCACATTACCATATGTTTTCTATGCTCCTCATTTATCAATAAACCTTATCTCTATTAGTATGTTGTGCGATAGTGGTCTTGTTGTTACTTTTGACTCTTTAGGTTGTTCTATTACTGATTCCTCCACCGGTGAGAAGTTTGGGTGTGCTAGACGTCAGGGTCATCTATATTATCTAGATTTTCTTCGTGCACATCACTCTCCTTTTAGTTTTGCCAGTATTGTTTTCTCTGATGCTGATCTGTAGCACAGACGTTTATGTCATATTAGTGCATCACGACTCCAGACTATAGCTCGCAGTGGTACCCTTGGTTCTCTCACTTTTAAATATTTATCTGATTGTCAGGGTTGTCATTTGGCAAAACACATTGCCCTACCCTTTAGTCACAAAAGAACTTCTGAAACTACTCATCTTTTTCAACTTGTTCATTCTGACATATAGGGACCCTCTCCCGTACCTTCGTGGAAAGGCTATCTCTATTATGTTGCATTCATCGATGACTTCACTAGACATACATGGGTTTTTCTTATGCGTCAGCGATCTGAGATACCTGATATTTACCGGTTCTTTACAACTATGATTCACACTCAGTTCGGTAGCGCTTTAAGATTTTTTAATCGGATGGTGCACGTGAGTACACTTCCACCACTATGAAATCTATCCTTCACTCTCACGGCACTCTTTTTCAGCCCTCACACACATGAGCAGAATGGTGTAGCTGAACGCAAGTATCGTCACATCCTTGAGACGGCTCGCACTCTTTTACTCTCCTCTTTCGCTCCTCGTTCTTTCTGGGCTAAAGCTATCATGACCTCTATTACTCTCATCAGCATTACTCCCTCGTCTGCCCTAGTTGGTACGACACCTTATGAGGCTCTTTATCACTCACCTCCTGACTACAGTATGCTTTGTACCTTTGGATGCACCTGTTACGTCAAGCTCCCTCCTACTGAGCGCACGAAGCTCTCCGCTCGTGCTGCTAAGTGCGTTCACCTAGACTCAGTCCCGAACACAAAGGTTATCGTTGTTTTGATCCATCAGCGGGCCCTGTCCGCATTTCGCGACATGTATCCTTTGTGGAAGACTCCCCTTACTACCTGACTTCCCCCGAGGATACTAGATTTCTCGATTTCCCAGTTGTTGCTAGCCCCCCGACTTCATCTTCCCGCATTCCTTTTGATCCCACTCCTCTGGCTCCATTCACATCTCCTGCAGTCCTTACACCTGTTGTTCCCCCTACTGAAACACCATCTGCATCCCCACAGCAGCCAACACCCACCCCACCTACTTCCCCACCGACACATGCACCTACTCCACCGTCCTAACCCCCACACCCTGTCAGTCCACCACCTCTTCGTTAGTCTACCTGTTTCACTTCTGGTATTCCTCCGGCGCACCATCTCTGAGCTCCCTCAGACGCACCATCTCTGAGCTCTATTCACCTCGTCGAAACCCACAACAGTGCTCAGAATTTCTCTAACTCTGCAGCTCGGCAAAAAATGGGGTTCTATAGCTCGGCGAGGCGACTACGCCCCGTGGCTCGGCGAGAGAGCTACATAGCTCGGCGAGACGTGTTATCGCCATAGCTCGGCGAAATCACTGGCTCCCATAGCTCGGCAAAACGAGCTACCGTAGCTCGGTGAAAGGACAACGCTCATAGCTCGCTCGTAGCTTCGAGGCACCATAGCTCGGCGGGTTCACAGCCTCCATAGCTCGGCGAGAGTCTCATAGCTCGGCGGAGGGCTACATGACCATAGCTTGGCGGTAGCGATCGGGTAGGGAGGAGCTCACCATAGCTCGGCGAGGCGATTATTTCCATAGCTCGGCGAGAATTCGAAATCCCCATAGCTTCCATAGCTCAAACGAAGTCTCGGAGTAGAATCTTGCACGAGAAACGGTGCCTCGAAATCTCGAACGGCGCTCCACCCCTCAACTCGATCGAACTAGCTCGGCGATCGACCGCCATTGTTCCAAAGTCGTCGAAGGAGGCACTCGCCGAGCTACACATCGAAGGAGACGAAAGTAGCTCGGCAATTTCTTCGGCCGAGCAAGGGGGTGGAAGAAGACACCCAGTAGCCGCTTGATCTCCAAGATATCCGCGCCATCAAATGATCAATGCACCAGATTTTTTCGGCTTGATCAAGCTGTTTTCCGCCATCTGATCACTTCAGCGCGCGAGCCAGGCCATGATGCATGCTCCAAATCGCTTCAAAAAGCGTAACAGGTCTGATAAATTCAGAAAAACATTTAAAAATTATTTTTAAATCGAAAAATCAATTAAAAAATTCAAAAGTAATTATTTAAATTCAGAAAAATAATTAAAAATCCAAAAAATAATTAAAATTGAATTTATTAATTATAAAATTTGAAATAGTGATTTTGAGACTCTAGAGCATTCCATAAAATTTGGTTAAATCCGAAGAACTATGGAAAAATTTCCAGAAAATTTCAAGAAAATTCCAGAAAATTCGAAAAAATTCAAAAAAGTATGGAAGAATTCAGGAATATATTCACTGCCTCCAGAAGCCACAGATCGGTTCTAGGTATCTACGAATACTCTGACTGCTAAGATTATTCACCAGATTCTAAAAATTAGACGTACTACTTCCCGAAAGCCATGAAAATCGGCTTCCGAGAGTGGGAGGCTTATGATGATGGTAAAAATTGCAGCAGATCAGAGCCATACGATTCCTGCACGGATCTCAAAGCGTCTACAGGAAGATTAGCCATCACAGGCCTATTTTACAGGCCTGGGACCACTCCAGGACATGAGCTTCTCTCAAGCCCATAAAAAGTGACAGACTAGGTCCACTAAGAGAGACACCCAGCCTATAGTGGCTAGGAGTCTCCTCTCTTATCCTCTCACAGGGATATCTTATCTCTTTAGGGGGGGAGAGATGATAGATCCGACGGTCACGATTCGACTTCTAGAATATCTCTCAGGCCTATAAATACTCCTTCCCCTCCTCAGTCTCCAGGTAATCAATATTCCACAAGCTTTACTCTCTCTCTCTCTCTTTCTGGTTCTGACTTGAGGGTCGGAGGGTCTGTCGCCGGGGGCGACTCCCGGTGTTTCAAACGTTTTGCAGGTCCATCGGCCACATCCACAACCGTCGATTTCAGATCACAGGAGGTCAATCAACGATCCAGATTCAATCTCAGGAGCTCTGACGTCTTTTAACGGCCAAGGCACAGGTTTGACTTTTAATAGTTTCCATCCATTATTAACTCACTATCTGTTTGCTCACACACCGAAAAAAGCAGCAACAAATGGAAATGGGATCCTCATCAGGTTGATTTCAGCAGATTTTGGTGGCTTCTCAACTCGAAAGTGTTAAATTCTTGGAATATCAAAATTCTCGGGCATAGCACTTAATGCGCGTAAACTCATGGTTGTTGAAATAATACATATTTCTTGCATCTTTATATATCTTAGTTACTGTTGTAAGTTTATACTAATGTTGATGATTTTTTAAAGTTTTTTCTGATCAAAATGGAGAACTGTTCTCCAAGCTTTTGTTGTAAGTTTCTACTAACGTTGATGATTCCTTGATGTTTTTTCTGATCAAAATGGAGAACTGTTCTCCAAGCTTTTGTGATTGATTTTTGATTATTTCTGTATTATTGCATTTTATGGGCTTTCTCCTTCAATATGTCCATACTCCATATAATTAAGTCATGCTCTCGAACTTGAATTTAGTCATCTAGAGTGCTTATTCTTCGTCATATTAGTAACCCTCAAATGGCCGGACATAGTAAGGGAACTTTTTGTGTCCTTGAATTTGAATAATTTATCAAGGAAGATATTCCAAATTTGTCTGAAGTATAACAAGTGCAGTTATTAGCTTATGATTTTACTCTGGTGTTCAGATGATCTATTACTTGATAAGTGCATAAAAACTACATGCTATATAACACGAGTGACTGAAATAACCATCTTACTGAGTATGCTTTCCAATTGAAGTTGCAAAACTTTCCCAACGATTAATATCTTCTTTATTCAATTTATGTTACATTGTCCCTTATTCACATCTCTCTTCCACTATACATGAAAAAATGAACCTCATTGACGCCATCATATCCTATGAATGGTTTTCTGTTATCATTCTAAGCTTAAGAAATGGAAGAAGAAACTAGCATGAATGAGAAATGTTAGAGCTCCCTTGACCTAAATGAGAAAAGAAGTTTATATAATGTAAAACATTAGCTGCACCACTTGAACTCAAACTTCCAATTGCTCATAAATCAGGTAAGGCCTGGAAGTGTTTGAACTGGTAAGTAATGTACCACCATGGTTTGGTACATGATCCATTTTGTGAGGGAATTCTCTGTTAGGTTTTGTGAGAAATTAACAATTGGGAATTAGGGTTAATATCTAGATCTAAGTTTCTTGAGATATTCACCCTAGGTATCAAGATTGGAATACCTAGACTGCTATCATAAGCCAATATTTATTTCTAAATACTGGTTTGGATACTGGGTTCTCAACCCACTCAACCCGCATTTCGATATCCATACAATTAGTACATGTAACACACGTGTTACCCATAGAACAATATTACACATAATATTGTTCATATAGTGAGAATATACCTATATATCCAACAATCTCCTCCTATATTCTCAATATATAGACGTAATGGATTATCTCATCAGTTCAACATGAAGCTGACTGGCTGATAGCAGTCATAAAATAGAAGAAATGCATCACTCAATGTACGGTTCATAAGGACTAAATCAATTATAAATCCGAATAATTCAAAATAGACTAAACCAAAATAATTAAATAGTTTCCAAACCATAATACAACAGACTAGTTCACAATGACTAAACCAACTGGAATAATCTATCATAGTTTCAAAATCAAACAAAGCAAATAAACTTCAAGAACAAAATATGAGTTTTAAGCTCATGAACACAAGAGTCTTAAACTCAACAGAAGTTTTACCAAGCAAGTGACTAATTTATTCTCGAAAGAAATAAACTGAAACTCTATCATTGCACACTGCTTTATGTTTACTCCTCCATTTTGAGCAAATCATTATTTTTAAAATCTATGTTAACAGATTCAACTCCTCATCTTTGCTAGCTTATTGAAAATAAGAATATCAAGAGACACATCTCTAAAAATTCCAACGAATTTCACAAAGTATCTAGTTCCACAAAAGAATTTAGTACAATTTATAATTAGCTTAGCAAAAATGTAACGCAAGCATCACAATCAAGTTTCTTTAACTAAATAAAGAATAAAACTATTATAGTTTCTACACAAGAACTATACTATGTTTCATATTGGAATGATAGAACGGTCAAATCAATTATGGTTAATTCTGAATCATCAAAATTGGAATGAAACAAGAATCCATAAAAGAGATATATCATCAAAATTGGAATGATATAATGATATTCTAAACATCGGAAACACATCGACAAGTTTTCATGTTTCGTATTGGAATAGTATGATTATTCTAAGTAAATTCCCTAGATATATAATACCACCAAAATTGGAATGACACTATATATTTGTGAAATTTATGTAGAGTCCTCAAAATTATCTAAAACATGTCAACTGCCTAAAATTGATGCTTAAGTTTGAACTTCGCTATGACTCCAATTGGATTCTAAATTTCAAAACAATTAGGATGTTAAAGTTTTGACTCAATAGCTTTCAACTCCATTTTCCCTATAGTTTTGATAATTAGATCACTTTCAAGTATCTTAGTAAGAGCATTAGCCATACTTGTCGCAATTGCACTTTATCTATGAGAAAATTCATCTAGGCTTCTTTCAGTCTTAATATACTCCTCTTACTATTATAGAGTGAGTTATGAGATACAGTGCATTATAGCTTGATAGTCGCATAACAGAATTAGATAGTTACTTAAACTTCTTAATGGATAACTAGCAACAATTTCTTCAATCCACTCAGTCTTTTTCCCTGCAGAGGATAACACATAGAAGTCTGATTTCATGGATGATAGCACAGTTTCTGTTTCCCTTTTATTTTCATAACATTTCTGTTCCTCCTAGTGTAAATATATATCTACTAGTTATCGACTTTCACTAAATTCTGAGTATCATAATGCATCAGATCAGCCATTCATTCGAAGAATGATTAGAGTAGCACAAAGCAAACTCTTGAATACCACTCAGGTATCTCATTAGCCTCTTAAGGGCACTTAAATGTGTATGAAATTATTAGTGAATCTGCAGATCATACCTACCTTAAAGGCTATATTTATTCTAGTGCAGATCTTTGTATACATGAGACTGTCAATTCTTTTAAAATGATCTACCGGTCTCATAGTTGCACCATCATTAGGTGTCAACCTTTTATCATAATCATAAGGTGTTTCAAAACACACATTCAATCACTATATTCCCACTTTTTAAACACATTTTGATTTGATGAGTTTGACTAAAAGTTATCCCTTGCCAACTTAAACTCACCCTTATACCTATGATGTCCACAGTACTTAGTTTTCATGTTGAATTTTTTGGATATCACAATTTTAACTTCATTTGTAATAAAGAGGTCACTTCCAAGAACATACATATCAATAGAACAAGTAATAATAGGCACTATATTTGACACACCACAAAGTTGAAGACACTGATATGAATTGCCTGATTCATATACTAGGCTCTTTCAGAAATTTGTCAAATTATTTATGGCTATACATGTTTTAAGAACATACAATGATTTTACTAAATTGTAAATCTTGTTCACTAAACATATTAGTTCAAAACTTTCGAGTACAAAACTGTTCAGTACAAAACATCAAATACAACACTTTTAGTACAAAACTGTTTAGATATCCTTTATGAATAACAAATTTTTTAATAGATGTAAGGGTAAGAAGAATACTTATTGTAGTAATATGACAAACATGTGAGTAGACATCAAATAAATCTACCCATTTTTTTTAGTCAATCTGTTAGCTACTAAAAATGCATTAAAATTGCTACTGAATAATCAAAATTAAGTTTCTTCTACAAAATTCCACTTACTTACTATAGTTTTAGCCCCTTTTGGCTGATCAACTAAATTAAAGTATTATTGTATGACACAAAATCATCTCATTGTCTACTAAAGACTCTTCTTAGCTCATTTGTCATTCAAGATTTTAAGTGTCAGTGAGGCTGGTTCTTGATTCCAACTGTAAATCATTAAACGTGTCTGTAAGACTAGATTATTTCATGTACTTATCTTTGATGAATACATTCTCAAAGAACTTTGTTTGTCTAGATTCTACTAATACTAATTAGATAGATCTAAAATCTGTAGAATCATATTCTGCACTTTCTAAGCACACACAAATATTTGTTGTAGGTCCTACTTTAGGCCTTCTAAGGTTATGTACTCTAACAAATATATAAAAACACATATTTTTTACTTTAACAAAGTTATTTTTGTTTTCATGCCATGATCTACATGGTGTATTCAATTTAGAGTGTAGTAACACATTAGAGATATGATTAATAATACAACATCACTCATAATTACACAAGACAAACAACAATCTATAATATAGAATTTAACATTTCACTAAGTGTTTGATTCTAACTTTTATCAATATTGTTTAACTGTTGTAAGTAGTGTGCAGTAGAGAGTATACCATATGCAAACTTCTCTAAAGTTGTTAAAACATATTCACCACCTCTAACAAATCCGAACCCTTGATTTTTAGCAATTAACTATAATTTTTTTAATTCATTAAGAACAACAAGTGTTTCATTATTCATATATATGACAGACTTATATTAATCATCTACAAAAGCGATTAAATACTTCTGACCAATAATTATCTCACATAGTAACAAAGCTACTGAGATCACAAATATCAGAATGTATTGATTCAAAATGTTATGAATTTCTAAAGACCATACAAAATAATTTTCTAGTGATCAAAAACTGAATTCAAACTTCACATTTGTCATATTTAATGAAGTGTCATTTAGTAGAATTATAAGTTTTAATAAGAACAAACAATTTAATATATAGTTCATAGTGATTCTAAATTTTAAAACAACTTGAATGTTAAAGCTTTTTACTCAATAGCTTTTAACTCTATTTCCCCCACAGTTTTGATAATTAGATCACATTTCTTCACAAACAATTGAATATATTGTTCTCAAATCCTAGCCAATTATGCTATGTTCAAGAACACAATTAGAACTATTATTATTAATTATCTCATTTGTTAAACTCAACTTATACATGCGGTTGACAATATATGCACTTTATAAGAGTTAATACAAAATTACTTTATCACATTTTACAAAATTATTTGATTTCTCTAATGGTTCTAACAATGTCCACTTGCTCAAACACATTGAGCGAAGAGTTCTTTTCTTTATTCGTTCTTCATCATCTTTATAATGCTAGATGAGATAATAACTAACATATTATAATTCAACTTTGCACACACAGTACCATGAACGAGAAAGAACAAAACATAACTAATAGAGTCATATCCTACATTAAGAGATGCTCTCTCCTAAGTTACAGACATTTGTTATACATTTTATACATTAAAAATTTTTATTTTATTTTATTAGAGAAGCAAAAATATGATCTCACACAAACGGCAAACAATGGATTTGTCAGAATATCTATACACATAGTATGATAAATACTTAACAACCCTAAACATGCTAGTTTTCAAAGCGAGAATAACTATGATCTAAAACTCTCAATCATATGATCAAACGCACAAAACGTTAGCACATTCATCACATGAAAAATACTAAGAAAGATTAGAGTAGATCATACCGATACTTCAAGTTAGAAGTGTTTTCCAAATTTGATGAAGACTCCTACGTAGTGCAGACTTATTCATTTGTGATGCATATCCATCGTCTCCAACACACAATTTGTAAGTAACTTTGAAGTTCCTACATTCATCAAATTGTTAAAGATTAGACAATTAAACGAATTATTGACACTGTTTAATTCTAGCAACAATTTAATTTAGAGATCCAAACTTTATATTCAAAACATATAGTTTAACTTATCAAAATTAGATATTTGGTTTTAGCATATAGCCAAAACAACTGTTCAACTTGTATTTAATTAAACAAATGATTAACACAGTCTTGAACTTAACTACTTAGTATCACAGTAATTCTATAATTCAAAACAAAAACTTAAAACAAATGTTTTAAACTTCCAGCGCATAGCAAAATATTTAACAGAAATTTAATACGAGGAAAGTAAAGAACTTATCTTTCACCATCTATTTCCCTTCAATTGATTAGACTCATGTCTGTTTGGGAACAAATCCAAACAACAAACCATTCTGCGCTAAAGAGATCCAGCATCAAACACCTTGTGTGCGTCTAAACGACTTACTCATTTTGCGCCAAAGAGATCCAATCAAGAAGAATGAGAGACCCAGAGCTGCATTGTATCAGATCCCAAATTTGCTTCAAATCGAGCAGCAAATCAGAACAATAGTGATGGGATCTGCAGCACTGCAGTAGATCTGCTCCCTGTCCCATACTCACAGTAGTAACTTCGGCCTATAGGAAGGACCAGATCTTCGATCAGATCTGATCGATCTGAGATGGGTTCGCACGCGGTGTTTGGGAAAGAGGCGAGGGAGAAGGATAGACCTCGCTCGCGACGGGGTGCACTTCAGCTCGCTCGCGAGGGGTTCGCTGCGGCGTGCGACGACACTGACCCCGGAGGCGGCGACAATGATGGTCGGTGATAGCGGCTCCAACGACTCCGACTAGATCCAGCGAGCCTCCTTTTTCCTCTTAATTAATCTCACACATTGATTAATACACTATCTCAAGATTGTTAGGTTTTGTGAGAAATTAACAATTGGGAATTAGGTTTAATGTCTAGATCTAAGTTGCTTCAGATATTCACTCTAGGTATCAAGATTGGAATACCTAGACTGCTATCACAAGTCAGTATTTATTTCTAAATACTGGTTTGGGTACTGGGTTCTCAACCCACTCAACCTGTATTCCGATATCCATATAATTAGTACGCATAAAACACGTGTTACCCATAGAACAATATTACACATAATATTGTTCATATAGTGAGAATATATCTATATATCCAACATTCTCAACCCTGTTCCATTTTATAATAAACTAATGAAACATGGTATGTCAAACTATACTTCACTTTAAAAGTAAAAAAATCAGCATCATCATCATTAACAACGACATATAAGAGCATCCACCACTACAAAAGATACTTGTTTTAGCGGCGAATATTCCCCGGCATTTTACTAGTAGCGCCGGGGTAGGGAGCGAATAGGAATTGGGCGCCAGATGGGATGGTTATACACCGACGGTCGATTTAAAACGCCGGTCAATCTACGTATTCACCGGCGTTTTATTTAGAAACGTCGGTGAAGCGTATTATTCACCGGCGTTTTGATAATAAACGCCGGTGAATATACGGACACATTCACCGACGTGACTAATTGAAACGCCGGTGAATAAGCTGCGATAAAACCCGTGAACCCTAATCCTTCGCTCGCCATTTTCCCAGACCCCCCCCCCAAAAAAAAAAGGGCGCTTCGTTTCCCTTCTTCCTCGCTCTACTTCCCGCGCGTTTGCCTTCGCCGCTTCGTCCTCTTCGACGGCCTTCGACCTTTCGAAATCGTCCCTTCTTCCCTTCGTCATTTTCGATTTTCCTCTTCCCTCTCTCTATTTGGAGTTGAATCGGCGACCGCCCCGCTCTCTCTCTCTCTCCTACGCCCCCGCGCTCGTCGCCCCGCTCTCTCTCTCTCTCTCTCTCTTCGGTATCATCTCTTGATTTCCCTCATTTTTCAAAAAAAGAATGTTTTTTCAGATTATGCTTCTTGATTTCCTTAACATGAATGGTTTAGTTGGGATGAAGAATGAATAGAAAAATATATGCTTAGATACTGGAAATTTTCATCTTCTTTTACTATTAATGAAGCTTATTTCATGCATCTGATTGTCATATTGGTATGTTTTTTTGACCAAAATGGGTTCACTGTGAACTGAGGATGCTATAGGTACGTATGCCAAAATCCTCCGGCCGGATATCGACAACAATTGGGTTTTAGATTTAGTTGGGCACAGTGAATTAGTAGAGCAACATATAAGCTCAGATAATGGAAATTTTCATTTTAAGATACTGTTAAAGTTACCTGTTTGCCCTCGTTGGCATGATTTTTTAACAAAAAATGGGTTCACTTCCAAACTAAGTATGCTGCTAGCATACCCATTTTTTTTCACTGTTAATGAAGCTGATTTCATGCATCTGATTGTCTTCTTGGCATGCATGTTTTTTTGACCAAAATGGGTTCACTGTGAACTGAGGATGCTATAGGTACGTATGCCAAAATCCTCCGGATATGCACAACAATTGGGTTTTAGATTTAGTTGGGCTAAAGAAGTAGTAGAGCAACATATAAGCTCAGATAATGGAAATTTTCATTTTAAGATACTGTTAAAGTAACCTGATTGCCATCTTTGGCATGATTTTTTAACCAAAAATGGGTTCACTTCCAAACTAAGTATGCTGCTAGCATCCCCATTTTCTTTCACTGTTAATGAAGCTGATTTCATGCATCTGATTGTCTTCTTGGCATGCATGTTTTTTTGACCAAAATGGGTTCACTGTGAACTGAGGATGCTATAGGTACGTATGCCAAAATCCTCCGGATATGCACAACAATTGAGTTTTAGATTTAGTTGGGCTAAAGAAGTAGTAGAGCAACATATAAGCTCAGATAATGAAAATTTTCATTTTAAGATACTATTAAAGTAACCTGATTGCCATCTTTGGCATGATTTTTTAACCAAAAATGGGTTCACTTCCAAACTAAGTATGCTGCTAGCATCCCCATTTTCTTTCACTGTTAATGAAGCTGATTTCATGCATCTGATTGTCTTCTTGGCATGCATGTTTTTTTGACCAAAATGGGTTCACTGTGAACTGAGGATGCTATAGGTACGTATGCCAAAATCCTCCGGCCGGATATGCACAACAATTGGGTTTTAGATTTAGTTGGGCTAAAGAATTAGTAGAGCAACATATACGCTCAGATAATGGAAATTTTCATTTTTTCAGATACTGTTAGATAACCTGATTGCCATCTTAGGCATGATTTTTTAACATAAAATGGGTATACTTCCAAACTAAGTATGCTGCTAGCATCCTCATCTTCTTTTATTGTTAGTGAAGCTTATTTTCATGCATCTGATTGTCATCTTGGCATGTTTTTTTGACCAAAATGGGTTCACTGTGAACTGAGGATGCTATAGGTACGTATGCCAAAATCCTCCGGCCGGATATGCACAACAATTGGGTTTTAGATTTAGTTGGGCTAAAGAATTAGTAGAGCAACATATACGCTCAGATAATGGAAATTTTCATTTTTTCAGATACTGTTAGTTAACCTGATTGCCATCTTAGGCATGATTTTTTAACATAAAATGGGTATACTTCCAAACTAAGTATGCTGCTAGCATCCTCATCTTCTTTTATTGTTAGTGAAGCTTATTTTCATGCATCTGATTGTCATCTTGGCATGTTTTTTTGACCAAAATGGGTTCACTGTGAACTGAGGATGGTATAGATTTAGTTGGGCTAAAGAAGTAGTAGAGCAACATATAAGCTCAGATACTGGAAATTTTTATTTTAAGATACTGTTAAAGTAACCTGATTGCCATCTGTGGCATGATTTTTTAACCAAAAATGGGTTCACTTCCAAACTAAGTATGCTTCTAGCATCCCCATTTTCTTTCACTGTTAATGAAGCTGATTTCATGCATCTGATTGTCTTCTTGGCATGCATGTTTTTTTGACCAAAATGGGTTCACTGTGAACTGAGGATGCTATAGCTGTCTGCCAAAACCCTCCGGGTACGCACAACAATTGGGTTTTAGATTTAGTTGGGCTAAAGAAGTAGTAGAGCAACATATAAGCTCAGATAATGGAAATTTTCATTTTCAGATACTGTTGAAGTAACCTGATTGCCATCTTAGGCATGATTTTTTAACCAAAAATGGGTACACTTCCAAACTAAGTATGCTGCTAGCATCCTCATCTTCTTTTACTGTTAGTGAAGCTTATTTTCATGCATCTGATTGTCATCTTGGCATGCATGTTTTTTGCCAACCAAAATGGGTTCACTGTGAACTGAGGATGGTATAGGTACGTATGCCAAAATCCTCCGGCCGGATATGCACAACAATTGGGTTTTAGATTTAGTTGGGCACAGTGAATTAGTAGAGCAACATATAAGCTCAGATAATGGAAATTTTCATTTTCAGATACTGTTAATGAAGCTGATTGCCATCTTAGGCATGATTTTTTAACAAAATGGGTTCACTTCCAAACTAAGTATGCTGCTAGCATCCTCATTTTCTTTTACTGTTAATGAAGCTTATCCCATGCATCTGATTGTCATCTTGGCATGTTTTTTTGACCAAAATGGGTTCACTGTTAACTGAGGATGCTATAGCTGTATGCCAAAATCCTCCGGATATGTACAACAATTGGTTCACTCTGAAAAATATATGCTTACATACTGGACATTATCATTTTTCTTTTACTGTTAATGAAGCTGATTTCATGCATCTGATTGGCATCTTGGCATGTTTTTTTACCAAAATCCTCCAAATATGTACAAGATTTGGGCTGAACAAACCTCGTGCAGGTTTCTTTTGGCGCTACAAACATCAATGATTTAGTTGGGATGAAGAATTATTTTAGAAAAACTTATTAGTAGCCATATTAGTTTCTTTTGTTTAGTATTATTATTATTATTATTATTATTATTATTATTATTATTATTATGAGGTAAGTAAGTGATTATTAGTAGCCATGAACAGAATACCCTTTAGTTACAGCACGACGCGCTCATTATTCGGCCGATTCCTCTTCATCAGCAAAATACCCTTTACCATCATCATCTCCTTGAACGGAAAGCCAAATACAGGGGAGACTATAGTCGATTTTTTTTTACACTCGAACACAGGGTGTGCGATAAAATACCACTAAGGTGGTTGTGATAATTTCCACAAAAGATAGTTTAGGGTTATGTGAATAGAGTAGATTGTGTTAAGATGAATTTTTTGTTGTACATTTTTTGGAACCACAATTTCTTTATTTTACAGTTAAAGATTATATCGTTTATTTATTTACAGCTAGGGATGGTTTTCAAATAGGTAAAATTTAATATACAAAATGCCTTTTACTGTTATTAGTATTTAATATATCAAATTTTAATTTCAGATTGTGTGCTATTGTTATAATGGATAGAAGTTGGATTAGTAAACCATGATTATCCAAGGAGTACCGTGATGGTATTAAAGATTTTATTATCTTTGCCAAACGACATTCCCTTGATCCCAACCTAATCCTTTGTCCATGCCTCCGGTGTACAAATTGTATGCTGAGGACATGTGACGTAGTACATACACACTTGGTTGTCAACGATTTTCTTCAAGGGTACACAAGGTGGTTTTGTCATGGAGAGGATCATACGTCAGCTCCTGTTCGTCCGGTTGTATTAGAAAATGAAGCTGAGCCCTTAGTGAACGAAGACTTAAGCGTTTCCGATGAGATGCATGCTTTGTTGCAAGATGCCATGGGGATTAATAATGTTCCTTTCCACAATGATAACCCAACAACCCAAGTTCACAATGAGTCAACAGAAACACACCAGATTGGTGGTGGGGTGGACGAGGAAATGTCTGGCCCCACCCCTGAAAATAATAAGCAGCAAGAATCCTTCGCTAAGTTACTTGAAGATGCTAGTACTCCGTTGTACCGCGATTGCACCAAATTTTCTAAATTCTCATTCATTGTCAGACTATTTCAGATTAAATGTTTAAACGGGTGGTCTGCTAAGTCCTTCACTATGCTACTTGAATTGTTGAATGAAGCATTTCCTGAAATCTGTATTCCGAACTCAGCCTATAAAATCAAAAAATTCCTAAGTTTTTTTGATCTAGGATATGAGAAGATAGCAGCATGTCCAAATGACTGTATGCTTTTCACGAGTGGTAAGGAAGGTCTGGAGAATTGCGAAGTGTGTGGTTCTTCGAAATGGAAAGAAAGACCAAATCAAGACGAGGGAGCCAGTGGATCTACTAAGCGAAGTAGGAAAAAGAAGCCTGCCAAAATACTGCGTTACTTTCCTCTGATTCCTAGGCTACAAAGGTTGTTTATGTCTACGAAAACTTCTTCTGATATGAAATGGCGTGCTGAAGGTCACACTAATGATGGGATTCTTAGACATCCTGCTGATTCTCAATCTTGGAAAAAATTTGATGAAAGATATCCTGATTTTGCGGAAGATCCTCGAAATGTGAGACTTGGACTAGCTAGTGATGGTTTCAACCCTTTCAGGCAAATGAGTAGTACATACAGCATATGGCCGGTTGTGTTGATACCATACAATTTGCCGCCTTGGAAATGCATGAAGCAGTCCTCATTTATTTTGTCCATGATAGTTCCTGGACCGAAAGGTCCTGGAAATGATATAGATGTGTACCTACAACCGTTAATAGATGAACTTCAGAAGTTGTGGGTGGGTGTTCCAACCTATGATGCTGTGGCTAAAGAAACATTTTCTGTTCGGGCCGTGTTGTCTTGAACAATCAATGATTTTCAAGCATATGCAAATTTATCTGGATATAGTACTAAAGGACGTTATGCATGTCCATGTTGTGCTGACCAAACTAGTTCAAGGTGGTTGTACAATGGCAGAAAGTTTTGCTATATGGGTCATAGGAGATGGTTGCCTGACACACATATATTTCGGGCAGAGGCAGCGACATTTGATGGTACCGACGAGTGGGAACATGCTCCTGGGTCTTCTTCTGGTTCAGATATTTTGAGGCGGGTAGATGGTCATCAATTCAAATATGGAAAAGAACCAGAAGTCAGGACAAAGGGCAAGAAAAGGGCAAGGCCGGAGCAAGGTGAGGAGACCGATCTATATGGCGAAGATGAGGATCAAAACATGACGAGTTTAGGTGCATGGAAGAAGAAGAGTATTTTTTTCAAGTTGCCGTATTGGGAATTCAACTTATTGCGACATAATTTAGATGTGATGCATATCGGAAAAAATATTGGTGAAAATTGTATAGGAACAGTTATGGGAGATGATCGGAAGACAAAGGACAATCTCAAGAGCCGACTTGATTTGAAGTCAATGGGCATCCGACATGAGTTGCACCCAGAAGAATTACCGAACGGGAAAGTACTCCTACCTCCTGCAAACTATTCAATGTCAAAATCGGAGTTGGAATTGTTTTGCAATGTACTACTGGAACTTAAACTCCCTGATGGCTATTCTTCTAACATGGCAAGATGTGTCAACCTTAAAGAGAAGAGGCTTCAGGGTCTAAAGTCGCACGACTACCACATCCTAATGCAGGATCTCCTTCCTGTGGCCCTAAGGTCTTCAATGTGTGAGCAAGTCACTACTGTCCTGAAAGATCTTTGTATCATATATAAAGGTATTTGCTCAAGAATGCTTCGTGTTGAAGATCTGGACCAATTGGAGCAGCAGGCGGCATTGACACTTAGTAAAATGGAGATGATATTTCCTCCATCGTTCTTCACTATAATGATTCACTTGATAATCCACCTTGCTGGTGAAGCCAGAATCGGCGGTCCTGTTCACTTTCGGTGAATGTACCCCATTGAGAGGTAAAAGAATTCATTAATCTTACGAAATTGAATTTTCAAAAGCTCATTTCTTTTAATCCCCTAATCCGCTCTAATTTATTAATTGTACATGTTCAGGTACCTATACCGGCTAAAGGGTTATGTGAAAAATAGAGCATATCCTGAAGGATCAATAGCCCAGGATATCTATCAGAGGAGTGCTCACTTTTTTTTTCCAGGTATTTGCCGGGTGTGGAGACATCTTCCAGTAGACCACGTAGAAATCCAGACATTTCCAACCTTGATGGTGCTCAATATCTTTTTGATACCGCTGGAACTACTGTTGGTAAAGTTGATGCATTTGAGCTCGATAGCTTAGCGTGGGAACAGGCACATCGATATGTGCTAGACCACCATGCATCAGTGGAACCATTTCAAAAGTAAGTTGCTTTTGAATTTAAATCGAATACAGTGAAAACCGCGGAGTTCGATATTTTTGATACTTTTGTTATTCCTAATTTCAATTGCTTGTTTTTTAGCGAATTTTTCAGGGACATCAAACGAAGGGCTAGACTAAGAAGACTACCACCACGTGAACAAAACAAGTTGATGATTGAAAAGTTTCATAAGTGGTTTGAATCTCATGTAGGTGAATTACAGTTATGCAAGTTAATCTTTATTATATCTACATTTTCTATGGTGCTGATACGATTTGCGCAAAATTAATAGGTACATTCTTTGGGTCCTGAAGGTGCGTCATCTGAAATACAAGTACTTGCCAAAGGTCCCTATCAGATGGTCAAAAGATACGGAGGATACATATTCAATGGTTTTAGATTTCGTACTAAGGATCGTGAATGTAATTTGAAGTATCAAAATAGTGGAATGGTAGTGACGTCTAAGACTAGAAGTTATGCTTCCAAATCGGACACGAGGCCTGTAGATGGAGATCTCGACTACTATGGAGTGCTCACGGATAACATTGAGTTGAATTATTTTGGCCATTTCCGTGTTGTTTTATTTCGTGAGGATTGGGCTGAGTTTGATAGGAATTTTGCTAACAACAAGGATAAGCTTGGCTTCACAGTTGTAAACTTCTCAAAATTGATTCACATCGGTACACACATTAGCCATGAGCCATTTGTGTTTCCATCCCAAGTGCAACAAGTGTTCTACATTGAAGATCGAACCCTGCCAAAATCGTATGTGGCTCTCCCTATGCAACTAAGAGATGTATTCCAACTGGGCGATACTTCAGACGATGAAGACGGTGAAGTCATGAACAGTTACATTGCTTCTGAGTTTCCTGTGTTTGATGTAAACACAACCGATGTTGGAATTTGCGGGACGTGGCTCCGCAAGGATGGAGAAGAGGGCGATGTACTAGAAGATGTCGTATTGTAGTTTACATGGTTTTCAATTGGGTTTATTATATGTCTGTAATTTTATGTCTTAAATCTTGTTGTAATATTATGTCTGTAATTTCGAATATGTTCATTGTGAATTTAATACACCGGTTTAATTATCTTTCTATTTTCTACTGCTTGGTATTATTTACATTAAACTATGCTTAGTGTCATTTGAACCAAACTATCGTTGTAATTTAATCTGTTACAAATCTCATTTTTTTAATTTTTTTACAATTATGTTGGTTTGTTAATCCTACTAAAGTACAAATTTTATGATAGTTATTATAAACATGTTATTAATTAAATTTGCATTTCTAAGGAAGTTATCGAATCCTTGACAGGTACAACATGCCGAGGCGTGGAAAGAGGGTAAATATAAATGATGGCAACAAGAACCATGGGGATGAGCAGGCACTAAATAATAGTGGCAGTCAAACATATGAGAGTGAGGGTAGCACGCCGCCCACTGTCAAAAAACATCGGTAAGTCTTTAAATTGGTATTTTAAAAGAGATTATGGTCTTGAATGCATGAAAGACACGTACTAGTGTTTGTGAGTCTGCATTGTGGCTGTCGTTTATAAGCATTTCGTCTATGTTTCTTAAGTGGGCTGTGATTAGAAAGAAAGGGCTGGAGTGGAGATCTGGAAACCCAAATAGAGACATCTCGTTTATTATAATCTACACTTATTGTTGGACCAACCCCCTCTTGCTGTTGTTGCTGATGTCTCTTTGTGTGCGTGTGTTGAAGAGAATGAAGGGATGAGAGAGAGTTGAGGAAAATGCCGCTATGTTAGCCTGGTGTATCCTCATTCTCTACCATCCCTCTTTCTGGCTCCATATATGGCTTCTACATTAAATTGGTTTCCTTCCACGATGACAGTCCGAAATACTACACTTGATATGAGCCATGTTCATAGCTGCACCCTATTGCATACTCACAAACAACTAATACGTGTCGTTCATGCATTGAATGACCAACCCCACTTTGGCACATAACATGGTGTAGATGACATTGTATGACCTGCAAACAAGGTTTGTTCAGCCGTGTTGTTGTTCTGATTTGGAGGATTTTGGTATGCTAGCAGCATACTTAGTTTGGAAGTGAACCCATTTTGGTTAAAAAATCATGCCAAAGATAGCAATCTGATGCATGAAATCAGCTTCTTTAACAGTATCTGAAAATGAAAATTTCCATAATCTGAGCATATATGTTTCTTTAACAGTGACTGTGAACAATTGTTCTTAATTGGGCTGTGATTAGAAAGAGACGAGTTGGAGTGGAGATCTGGAAACCCATATAGAGACATCTTGTCCATAATAATTTATTATTATTGTTGTTCTTGTCGCTCTTGCTATTGTTGCTGATGTCTCTATGTGTTCGTGTACTGAAGGGAAAGAAGGGATGAGAGAGAGATGAGGAAAATGCCGCTATGTTAGCCTGGTGTATCCTCATTCTCTACCATTCCTCTTTCTGGCTTCTATATTTGGTTTCCTTCCACGATGACAATTCCTTAAAACTACACTTGATATGAGCCCTATTCGTATTTTTCTTCAATGAAGAATTGATCTATGACTACAATCTCCATTCAAATCTCAATTGTTCTATATTTGGTTCCCTCTTTTATTGCTGTTGTTGCTGTTGTTGCTGATGTCTCATCTTCTTTTACTGTCAGTAGAGCAACATATAAGCTCAGATACTGGAAAATGTGGTTGGGCTAAAGAAGTAGTAGAGCAACATATAAGCTCAGATACTGGAAATTTTCATTTTAAGATACTGTTAAAGTAACCTGATTGCCATCTGTGGCATGATTTTTTAACCAAAAATGAGTTCACTTCCAAACTCATTATGCTGCTAGCATGTCCATTTTCTTTCACTGTTAATGAAGCTGATTTCATGCATCTGATTGTCTTCTTGGCATGCATGTTTTTTTGACCAAAATGGGTACACACTGTGAACTGAGGATGCTTTAGATTTAGTTGGGCTAAAGAAGTAGTAGAGCAACATATAAGCTCAGATACTGGAAATTTTTATTTTAAGATACTGTTAAAGTAACCTGATTGCCATCTGTGGCATGATTTTTTAACCAAAAATGGGTTCACTTCCAAACTCAGTATGCTGCTAGCATGTCCATTTTCTTTCACTGTTAATGAAGCTGATTTCATGCATCTGATTGTCTTCTTGGCATGCATGTTTTTTTGACCAAAATGGGTACACACTGTGAACTGAGGATGCTATAGGTACGTATGCCAAAACCCTCCGGCCGGATATGCACAACAATTGGATTTTAGATTTAGTTGGGCTAAAGAAGTAGTAGAGCAACATATAAGCTCAGATACTGGAAATTTTCATTTTAAGATACTGTTAAAGTAACCTGATTGCCATCAGTGGCATGATTTTTTAACCAAAAATGGGTTCACTTCCAAACTCAGTATGCTGCTAGCATGTCCATTTTCTTTTACTGTCAGTGAAGCTTATTTTCATGCATCTGATTGTCATCTTGGCATGCATGTTTTTTGCCAACCAAAATGTGTTCACTGTGAACTGAGGATGGTATAGGTACGTATGCCAAAATCCTCCGGCCGGATATGCACAACAATTGGATTTTAGATTTGGTTGGGCTAAAGAAGTAGTAGAGCAACATATAAGCTCAGATACTGGAAATTTTCATTTTAAGATACTGTTAAAGTAACCTGATTGCCATCTGTGGCATGATTTTTTAACCAAAAATGGGTTCACTTCCAAACTCAGTATGCTGCTAGCATCTGATTGTTCTTTCACTGTTAATGAAGCTGATTTCATGCATCTGATTGTCTTCTTGGCATGCATGTTTTTTTGACCAAAATGGGTACACACTGTGAACTGAGGATACTATAGGTACGTATGCCAAAATCCTCCGGTCGGATATGCACAACAATTGAATTTTAGATTTAGTTGGGCTAAAGAAGTAGTAGAGCAACATATAAGCTCAGATACTGGAAATTTTTATTTTAAGATACTGTTAAAGTAACCTGATTGCCATCTGTGGCATGATTTTTTAACCAAAAATGGGTTCACTTCCAAACTAAGTATGCTTCTAGCATCCCCATTTTCTTTCACTGTTAATGAAGCTGATTTCATGCATCTGATTGTCTTCTTGGCATGCATGTTTTTTTGACCAAAATGGGTTCACTGTGAACTGAGGATGCTATAGCTGTATGCCAAAACCCTCCGGGTATGCACAACAATTGGGTTTTAGATTTAGTTGGGCTAAAGAAGTAGTAGAGCAACATATAAGCTCAGATAATGGAAATTTTCATTTTCAGATACTGTTGAAGTAACCTGATTGCCATCTTAGGCATGATTTTTTAACCAAAAATGGGTACACTTCCAAACTAAGTATGCTGCTAGCATCCTCATCTTCTTTTACTGTTAGTGAAGCTTATTTTCATGCATCTGATTGTCATCTTGGCATGCATGTTTTTTGCCAACCAAAATGGGTTCACTGTGAACTGAGGATGGTATAGGTACGTATGCCAAAATCCTCCGGCCGGATATGCACAACAATTGGGTTTTAGATTTAGTTGGGCACAGTGAATTAGTAGAGCAACATATATGCTCAGATAATGGAAATTTTCATTTTTTCAGATACTGTTAATGAAGCTGATTGCCATCTTTGGCATGATTTTTTAACAAAAAATGGGTTCACTTCCAAACTAAGTATGCTTCTAGCATCCTCATTTTCTTTCACTGTTAATGAAGCTTATTTCATTAAGATCCAGGATGACAAATTTTGATTCGGCTGTGATTGGATTGTTTAGTGGCTGTTGTCTATGTTCTTAATTGGGCTGTGATTAGAAAAAGAGGGCTCGAGTGGAGAGCTGGAAACCCATATGAGACATCTTGTTCATAATAATTTATTATTATTGTTGTTCTTGTCGCTCTTGCTGTTGTTGCTGATGTCTCTTTGTGTTCGTGTGCTGAAGGGAAACAAGGGATGAGAGAGAGATGAGGAAAATGCCGCTATGTTAGCCTGGTGTATCCAAAGTCTCTACCATTCTTCTTTCTGTTTCCATTTCTGGCTTCTATATTTGGTTTCCTTCCACGATGACAGTTCCCAAAAAATACACTTGATATGAGCCCTATCTTATTTTTCTTATTTTTCTTATATTTGGTTTCCATCCACGATGACAATTTCATGGATTGTCTGTACAATCCATGAAAGACATGCTTAGATACTGAATTTTCATTTGTTTTACTATTTTAGATAGTAGATATTCCCAATAAGAGGAGAATATAAAGGTTTCAAGTTAGATACTGAATTTTCATTTGTTTTGTTATTTTAGATATATTTAAAAACAAAATTAAGTACTAGATTTTTAGCATTGCAATGTAATTATTTTACCTCTGTATATATCATTAACAATTCCATTTGCAATTGGTACTTTGATCTTATAATTTAAGATACAGGTACTTCTTTTTGCAAGTTCAAAAAATATGTATATTCTGTATTGTGGTCTACTGTTGAATTAAACTATTGGTTTTTTTTTCACAGGGCGGTCGCCCAGATGAAGGAAATTCTGATGATCAGAGCTGAAGCTACTCGAGGGGTATGAATCTGCGGTCCTCCTTGCTATTCTTATGTCCTCCTTGCTGTATGGTTGTTGTTCTTATGTCCTCCTCCTTGCTGTTGTTATGTCAGACTGGTTTTTTTTTTATGAGAGTTATGTCAGACTTTTAATTTGGGATATTTTGGATATTTGTCAGACTGGTTTGTTTGGATATTTGGGATGTTAGTCCCTATATTAATTTGTTAATTATGACACTGTTAATTAATCAACGAATTTGGACGTTGATATGACTCGTGTGAAACTTGATTATCTTTAATTATTCTTGTGTTTGGTTGTGATTTGCGCAGTAATATGCAACGAAATTGGTTGAATCAGTTGTGAATTAGTTTATAGGTTTTGTAAATGAAACTGTAAATTGAAATCGAACGGAAAATCGGAGTATCCAAAATAAACGGGCATAGCTAGACCGGCGTTTTAAAAACGCCGGTCTATCTAATCAATTTGTTTGAGTATGCGATATACCGGCGTTTCCACACATGCCGGTGAATGTCGTCAGCTGTAACGGCCCCGACGAACATCGGCGTTTTAAACACGCCGGTGTATATAAATACACCGGCGTTTTTTGGACGCACCGGTAATTGTAAGTAGGGAAATCCGGGCACTCATAAACGCATATACACCGGCGCTCTATGACCGCCGGTATACATTCGTTCTACACCGGCGTTTATAGAAACACCGGTGAATGTACAAACACCGGCGGTTTACGACTGCCGGTGAATGTATATAGGGGTAAAAGAACGGCACTCAGAGACCGACATACGCCGGCGTTTTATGACCATCGGTGTATCTGTCACATTTACCGGCATCCATTAAAACCGTCGGTGTAGACCCCTTCGTTTCCGCGACGCCCGCTTCGGCGGCAGTTGGACCGGCGCTATTATAAACGCCGGTGAAAGTTTCACCGGCGTAAAAAAACGCCGGTAAAGACCTAAAAAACCGCCGGGAAATCGTGTTTCTTTTGTAGTGCACTATGGTTCATGCTATATTATAGGTATTTGGAAGTATGGAAATGGAAATAGAAGACTTGCGCTGCTTTCGTTAAAGCCAAAATTTGGGTTAAAAAAATTATAAAATATACAGACGGAAGAACATCCTTCGTCTCATAAAATAAATAAATTTTTTAATACCCAAAATTCGATAGACAGAAGATCATGTTCCGTTTGACAATAATATTTTTTTTATAGCCAGGGTCATGCGAATAATTAAATAAAATAAAAAAATTATCCGAACGGATGACGATCCTCTGTATGGGGATAATATATATATATATATATATATATATATATATATATATATATATATATATATATATATTTTAAAATGCCCAGCCGGAGGATGATCTTTCGTTTGGTTTGGTTTTTTTATTTTTTTATTTTGTGGATATTGGACTCTCCATTTTAATTTTAAAAAAACAAAAACAAAATATACAGAAGATCTTCTTCTGTCTCTCTACTAGACAGAATATTATCTTCCGTCTTCTATATTTTGCATTTGCTATTTGACTCGGTTATATATAGCAGATTACTGTTCACGTTTTGGTTAAAAAAGAGTTTTTTGACAAACGATAGTGACGGATTTCTGATCAAACTTTTTTTTATAGATTTTTAGCTGACGATAGTGGATGCTCTATCCAAATAAAAACTGCACACAAGCAAGAACTACTTGAGCTACAAGTGGAGACGCACTATTCTGTAGACAGTGACTGGTGATGTCATTCAGGTGGGTGTATAATAATTGCTCCATCCTTCTTTGGCTAATAAATAGTAAAATCAGTTACAGCTAGAGATTCAACATGCTCACTGCACGTGTAATCATTAAGGCTTCAATCTTCATAGGAAAGTATCCAAGTACTAGATGGTGGTACTTGCAAGGATGAGTACCATGAGTTATGGAGCCTACATGCCAACCATTCTTGTCTGGACGATTAGTTGGCAGGTACCGTGTGACAGTTAAAAAAGATTAAGTAAATACAATGTACACGGATGGTTAAAAAAGAACTGCGCATGAACAACTTGAACTACCTTTACAAACCCCAACTAACCATAACTATCCATCATTTTTGTAACTCTCCTACATGCACTCCAAGCCTTAGGTTTTGTGATGGAATCAAGTATACATTCAAAACACTTCTCTACAACATTGTCTTATGGCCCAACGGTTAAAATTTTGAGTTCACATGATGATGGGGGTTCAATTCCTACATTCCAAAATGAATTATTTTTTTTGAACTTTCGAATTTCAAATTAACAGATCAAAATTTTTTTTCCAATTAATAATATTACTGTTTCAAGAAGTAAATGGGCTTTATGTTATAGCTGTTCCAAAAATAAAAGATCTTTAGGATGTGGCCGTTTTTTTATTAAATGCATACAGTTTTTATTTCTTCATGGTTACTAGTTATAAAAAGGAATCATTTTTTTTGGAAAAAGAAGACAATAAAACAATACAGTCATTCTCTTATTCTAATCTATTTTTGAGCGGTTTTTTGCCTTGATTTGGGTGGTGCAAGTTGGTAAGTGCTGCTATTGGAGCATTATGCAGCACTGTAGACAGAAGCTCGTTGTATCCCGGGAGAAGTTTTTGGTGATCAACGATTCGTCTTCAGAATCAGCCAAATAGCTTCTTAAAGAAAGTGCAACCCATACGTCGAACCACTTTTCACTTTCTTCCTGTTGCAGATCAACTCCAGAGCCATTCTCAGAAGGTTCATTTGGTGTACTCAGGTTTAACCCATTTTTCTTAACATTTTGTGATTTTTTTTTGTTTTGATAACACGGATGGAATCAAATGATTCCAACCTAATATATAAATAAAAAAGTGGTTAGAAACATATACAATTTTACCAAGAGTAAAATAACAGTACACGACAACACAACAATAGCACGAAAACAAAAGCAATAGAGAACAATGCCTATGTAAACCACTACAAACAGAATACGTAAGGGATCGGAAACAACCACAACGACAACTGGGATCTGGGACGATCAAAACCATAAAGACAGGTGAACACAACTACGGCCGGAATAAACAGCGGCGCACAGCGGGGGGCACCTCAATAATCGGGGCATAACGGACGAAAGGCTACACACCAACGCAACATCAGCCACAGACCAGGGGAGAGCGAGAAGAAAACCAGAGCGAATAGCACTTAAGCCAAACGGGCGCAAACAAGACTAAACCCCAGGGATCGGAAGAGCTCAAATCAGTGTTGCGACTCGAGGAAAGACAACCAGCAAAACAAACAAAGCTACTAAGCAACCCAGGCAAGACACTGGGTAAACGCATAACCAAGAGTCGCACTGTACCTTTAGGAGGGAGGATCACAGTCCAAGAAGCCTCCAAGGAGTGCAACACACTGAGCTGCTTCAAAGAGAAGGGAAGAAATAAACAACTAAACAAAGAAGAAAATGCTAAAAAAGAATGGATAATACGAAGAGACAGGGTAACATCCAACACACAGTCTGGAACATAACCCACCCAAAAGTATTACCGACGGAACACCGCCGGGATAGCAAACGCCGTCCAAGGCTCAACAAAATGCTATAAACCTCTAGCAAAGACCACAACAAAACAAAGCCAGAAGAAGCAATGCAATGTTAAAGGCATCACCACCAAAAAACTCTAGCCTGGAGCAACACAGCTACCAACACAAGAACAAAGTCCAGGCAACGAAAAAAGAGACAAGTGCCTCCAAAAGAAATTAGACACGCCACATCAGGCAATAAGATAATAACAAACCAACCAGAGCACAGTATATGAAGCAACTTCCAAAACGAAAAAACATAATAAAGAACAAATTAAAAGAGACTAGCACAAAAGAGAAGATAGGAGGCAGTCCTTGCTCATCCACTTTGACCAAAAAAAGACCAAAAGAAACCTCCTGAGGGAGAGGCTAGGGAACGCCACTTTCACTCAGATCTGCAACGAAAACAGTAAGAAAGGAGAACAAATTAGACTAGAACAGAGCTAAAAGGAGATAACATTTGTAGAATGAAAAAATCCGGTCACCTCATCCAGACGTCCTAACTGTAAGGCTTCGACTTTATCATGCGATAAGGTGGAAGCCCAAAATTTGGAGAAAAAAAGAAAGTCATCAATAATGTTATCGATCGTAACATAGGTGTGAGAAAAAATACGTTTATTCTGTTCCGACCAAACCACCCAAATGATAGCCACAATGGAAAGGATTCAAGATTTACGAAGCTCTTTCCTAAGAGATCGAGGCATCCAACAGGACAAAAATTCGTTGGGGATAGAAGTAGGATGCCATGCACGAACACAAATCATCCACAACGGATGAATAAAGTTGCACTGGAGAAAAAAGTTATTTGCATCCTCGTGTACTGAAGAGCACAAAGCGCATAATTGACCTAAAGGCAGGTTTCTTTTATTCAGAACCTCAATGGTGAGCAGCTTGTTGTTAAGCGCAAGCTAGGTGAGGATTTTAGATTTTAGGGGAGCGCAACTACTCCATAAGAACTTAGCATGCCTGGATAAGATATCCCCAAAATTAAGAAAATTGTAGAAAGATTTAACAGAATAGGAACCAGAATCGGTCCATCGCCATTTGAAATCATTAATAGGATGCTAGGTATAAAGATTGAGACTGACAAAAAGCTCATGAAGTTCATTCACTAGAGGTGAAGGGAGAATGGTACTGAAGGGAATGGACCAGAACTTTTGGTTGTTGATGATAGTCACATAGTCTGCCACCGTGGCCGAAGGGTTGGCGGCCAATTGAAAGAGCAAAGGGAAGGCCACTGCAAGCTTAATATTACCGAACCAAAGATCATCCCAAAATTTGGTATTAGTGCCATCTGCGCACTCATGGGATATACCACAACGAAAGGGGCTGGCTGCTTTCCAGAACCCCTTCCAAAAGGGGGAGGCCTTATAGGAAAGCGATGGGTGAAAATCCCAAATCCGATGCCGAGTGAAACATTTAAGAGAGATAAGGCGAGCCCAAGGCAATTGATCATTTTTCAGAATTCTCCATAACCATTTACCCAGGAGAGCCAAATTTTGGTGTCTGAGGTTTAGGATCCCAAGTCCGCCTGCTGCCTTAGCAGTGCAAATCAACTTCCAGTTACAAAGGTGAGTGCCAGCTCTATAGGCATCAGCACTCGACCTTAAGAAATTCCTTCTGATTTTGTGATCTCTCTTTTTAAATATAACAAATTCATTAAATCAAAAAGGGCATTTTGATCAATTATCCCCTCTAGTTTCATAATTGGTACTATTCTATTCCAATCAATTGGTTGTGTATTTCTTTCTTTAATTTTGTGTTTTGGAAAAAAAATAAAATTCGGGAAAATTAAATCTAAGTTGAATCTCATGAATTGAATCCTTTGTGTTTATTCATGAACTGAATTACCATTACTCATTAGTTCAATCCTTTGTTTTTGTGAACTTTTTTTAAATGCCCAAAATACCTCCTTTATAAACTAAACAAACCTAAAATCACTTGTCTTCCTCCTTCTTTCTTCTCAGTTTAAACCCAAAATCCAAAAAATCTCCAAATTTTCTTCTCCAAATCTCCCCCTCCAAATCACAAATCGCTTCAACCCATTTCCAAATCTAAAATTTAAAATTTAAATTCGGGAAAATTTAAAATTTAATTCGGGAAATTTTAAATTTTAAAATTCCGATCAATTCGGAAAATTTTAAAATTCAACTCAAAAAATTAAAACTTACTTTTGGGGAAAGTAATGGTGATGAATGGAGGACGGAGGAGGAAGAAGATGAAAATAAAAAATGAGTAAAAACAAATCATGTCCTATGTATGATATCACGTAGATAGGACACTATATTTGAGAAGATCCAACGACTATGCATCTACTTCCATAGCAAATCGTATACATTCTAATTACAAAAAGTTATTTTCCAAAAAAGAAGGGATGACAGTAAGTAGTGGGTGAGTAAGTTGTGGGTTCTTTTCAAATGACGAAAATAACCTTTAATGGAAAAAGATAAAAACTGAATCCACAATTTAAGGGGCTATCTAAATATAGTTTTGTTAGTTACAAGTTTGCATCATATAAGAACTCTTATTTAAAAGGAAAGCCAACTAAATAAATTATAATTCAATAACTAAACTAAGTTACAGTATAACTATTACAACAGTGTTCTTCTCATAAACTAACACAACAACGGATAAAAAAATAACAAATACTCTTGCTCGACAAGATTTTAGTGTTCTAGAAACAATGGAGACTGATCATCATCATCATCATCTTAGTCCTGGTCGAGAATGGAATTGAAAGTGAGGCGTCACCTTTACTGTCTCGTCCACTCTACTCTGCTTCTTCTGTTGCTTTTTGATGTTGCTGTTCTGTAGTAGGAGCAACATATGTGAGTTTTTGTTATTTTGACAGAGAAAAAAAAGTTCTAGGGCACAGATATGGTCCAGATTCTTGGTTGAGCGAGTGGCTGGTGAGGTGGATCTGGTGGTGTTTGACGGCCACCGGATACCTGCAAAACAATTAGAAACACTGGGAGAGATTTCGGCAATAGGCCTTCCGATGATCTAGTCAGTCACTGATAAAGGTGGATTAGGGTTTGGATGACAAAAAATGCATTACTGTCTAACAGTGGTGGAGACCTGGTATTTATAGAAAGAGAGAGGGAACCCTAGTGGATCGGGTTGACCCTCTTCTGTGGGCCTGATTGGTGTGCTGAATTAGCAGGCAGCCCATAGAGCATATGAGCCATATTTAAGGGATTTGCAAATCCTGGGAGGATTTGAAGGCTCAGGTGGAGCTGGTTTATTTACTCGCATCACTTTTCATCTGTGTTCACCTTCAGCTTGACACTCTTTGTTTGGCTTTGAATTGGAATGTGAGGATGCTCCCAAGTTGAGTGAAACCTTTGCAAAGGATGGCATGCAAAACGATTCGAAACCCATGTGTTTTTGTTCTGGTTCCTGCCCCTTCTAGTTCGTATGTTAGATTATTTCTTGCTTCTGTTTTGGGTGATGGGTTGATGAGAAGCTTAGCTAATGTAAGGGGGTTTATATAGATAATGGGCTTAGTTTTTATAATGCTACGAAATGATTTTTGATGGTTGGAAGAAGTCCACTATTGCTTTGGTGCAAACTGCAAAGTAAGCAACATGGCCGGTTCTGATTATTTGGAGGCTTGGATCGAACAAAAAGTTATAAGACATTTCTTTCAGTAATTGAAATACATTAATATATATAAATAATTTTATGTCCAAATTTACCAAAAAAATATAGTCATATATAAAAATACTTAAATTGTATGAAAGCTTAAAAATAGTTCCAAAGATTCAAAAATCGGCATACAAACATTATAATAAACAGCCACAAATGTCTTTCAGTTCAAAAGTATTTTGACAGCTTCAAAATATTTCCAACTGCAAATTAAAATGACAACAAAATAATAAGTATCAATCATCATTTAAAATGACTTCTTCTAACAGTTTGATAAGCAAATTCATCAATAATGTTTTTGAAATCAAATTTTCCCAACAAATCCTTTGCAATACATAAGATTGCTAATCTACTTAACCTCTCTTGTGATATAGTCGTTCGTAAATAAGATTTCAACATTTTTAATTTAGAAAAACTTCTTTAAGCAGATCTCGCAACCACAAGTATAGTCAGCAATATTCTATAAGCAATCAAAACATTATGATAACAATAAAAAATATGTACGAACTCTTGGATTTCAATGGCTATATTTTTTTTCTGGTGGTAACGTACTTGTAACACTTTTAATTTAGAAAGTAAATCATTTGGATCAACATCTATAGTGTTTCAAAGTATTTTCAAAATTGACACAATAAATTTTAAACTTATTATCATCTAACATTTTAAGTTTTCTAAATCAAATAATTAAAAAAAAATGTTAGCAAATACTGCAATTGGTCAAATCTATTTTTCAAGGCAATAGTAGTAACATCCACTACAACAATAAAAATGATTAACATTAAAATAATCTTTACCAAATTGTGTGTTATCTTCATGTGCATTCTCATCAAATTATTTTTTTCTTCGAATTTGACGTTTATTTACGAAAAACATGTTCAATTTTCATATCTAATACAATATTTTTTGCAGAAATCATGGCAGAAGTAAACTCATTCTCTCTATAATTTTCAAAAAAGAAATCATCCCATTCATATGTTGTATGGCAACATCAATATGCATATATTTAGATTGCAATATTTTGCTAATCATGTTAACACTAACCAAAACATCATGCCAAATAATCATGCCTAATAAAAACTCAAAATTTTGAAGTTAACTAATTAAACTTTCCGCTTCACTCTTTGTTTTAGCATCATCAATACTTTTAAGTAATTCTAACAAAGCTGAATAATAAAAAATAATGATGCCCTATAAGTTATAATTAAAATCTTTTTAATTTTCATTTATGAATACTAAGAACCATAATTACTTATCATCATTACCAACTCAATGCCCTAAATATAGGGGTGGCAGATGGGTCGACCGGGCCGGGCCGAGCCCAACCCGTGCGGGTTGGCACGCTTGGGTATGCGGGCCGGGCCGGGTTGGGGTGTTAAACGGGCCGGGCTGGGCCGGGTCATATTCTTAATTGGGTGGCCCGCCCAACCCGTGAACCCATTAGGGCTCAACCCGGGTTGGGCCGGGTCGACCCGCGGGTTGGCCCGTATAATAATATATATAATAATTTTTTTTTTTTTTTTTTTTTTTTTTGGTGGTAGCTTAAATTGAAGTAATACTAAGTAATACTACATTACTACTAATAATAATACTAAGTGAGTAATACTACATTACTAAGTAAGTAATACTACATTACTACTAATGGCTAATAATAATACTACAATTCTTCAAAATTATAATACTAAGTAAGTAAGTAAGTAATATTGAGTAAGTAATACTTAGTAAGTAAGTAATACTAAGTAAGTAAGTACAATTCAATTTTAAAGTAATACTAAGTAAGTAAGTAAGTAATACTAAGTAAGTAATTTTTTTTGGTAGTTTAAAATTGTAATACTAAGTAAGTAATACTACATTACTACTAATAAGTAATAATACTACAATTCTTCAAATATCCCCAAATGATGTTTAATTATAATACTAAATATGTAATTCACTAAATTTTGTAATAATACTAATAAGTAATAATACTACAATTCTTCAAATTGAATCAAATATCCCCAAATAATGTTTAATTATAATACTAAGTAAGTAATAATACTAATAAACAAAAAAAATCGTGATAATAATAATAATAAGATTGAAAGAGTGAAATTGACAACAAATTTTGAAATTTTATTCATACGAATTTAAGTGATACAATTTGAACAATTTATAACGAAATGAAATGAAGAATTCAATTCACAAATAAGTTTTATACAATAACATATTTCTTATGTACAATTTTAATTGACTACAATTTTTCTAATTTAACATAAGATGAAAAGCTATTGTTGTTGTTGTTCTTCTTCTTCGGCCGAGTTGCTCCCACTTGTAGAACTTGATAGTGCTTTCCCTTGCGTCTTATCTTCAGCCTTCAGCCAGTCTTCTGTGCAAACGAGCATCTCCAACGACTCCGGCTTCAACCAGTTTCTATAATCAGATAGAACCCTGCCACTTGTAGAAAATGCACTCTCAGAAGCAACTGTAGAGACAGGAGGAGTTAGCAAATCTTTAGCCATAATAGACAGAATACTAAAAGTGTGTTCATGTTCTTTCCACCATTGTAAAATATCTAGTGGGGAAAGAGTAGGCTCAGTATCCTGTTGGTTATACCAATTTAATTCATTTGGTTGATTAGTCTTAGGTTTTTTAGACTGAATTTGTTCAAGTAGACTAAATGTTCTATCACCAATTTTACTTTTACCTTTAGAACTACCAGAAGAAGAACTAACTACAGAAGTTGTACTACTAGAAGCAAAACGTCTATCATAATAATCATACAAGTTATTTAATGTAGATTCAAACTGAACTAAAAAAGTAGCGCAATCAATTGTTAATTCTACATTGTCATCTAAACATGCAAAAAACAATTCTATCAAATTCTTCGTACCTTCTAATTTGATACGAGGATCCATAACAGTAGCAACACAAATCAACATAGGAGGAGGAAAATAATATTTCAAAAATTTTTGAAATGCAGGTATTACAATGTCACTAATATAGGGATCATTTAACATTTCGTTAAATATTTGTATCATGCTAACTAATTCAATAAAAATGCTACTAGAAGTAGATTCATATGTTTTTGAAAACTTTAAAGTTGCGGTTTTAAAAGGTTCTAAAAATTTCAACAAAGCTTCGGCAAAATACCAATCGGGCGGAGTCATTTCAAAATTGTGCATATTTTTTGCGATACAAAAATTATTTACAATTGCTTTATAATCGGTGACAACATTCAATAAATCAAAAGTAGAATTCCATCGGTGTCTAACATCCTTTGAAAATTTTCTAAAAGGAACATTTCTAACCCTACACCAAGCTTTCCATTCTTGTAAAATGCTTGGACTTAATGCAATGAAATGTACACAATTTCTAATTTTAAGTATATATGGATCAGCTATTTTTAATGCATCTTGAACACATAAATTTATAATATGACATGCACATCTAACATGAAAAATATTATCAGATGGAGGGTTTAATACAGATTTTAAAGTAGTAATTGCTACATTGTTGTTAGATGCATTATCAAAACTAATAGCCATAATTTTATCGCGAATATGAAAAACATCACAAATTTCTATAATACGGTTTGCTATTTCAGCTCCACTATGGGGATACGGCAACGCCGCAAGTGATATGATTCTTTTTTGAAGAATCCAATTATTGTCGATCCAATGACAGGTTATTCCCATCGTTGGAATATTGTTGACACCCGTCCAACAATCCGAAGTTAAACTAACCCTACAAGTTAAACTCCATAAAATTGCAATCAACGCGTCCTTCATTTCAACATACACTTTAAAACAATCCGATTTGCAAGTATTTCTCGGAATTCTTCTAAAATGAGGGTTTAAGGCCGTTTGATTAAAATTTTCCAAGTTCCTACTCTCGGGATAGGAAAATGGCAACTCTTCCTTAATGACTAATCGGGCCATTTTCCGACGAACGATTTCGGGATCATAAGGGTGGCTATCTACTTGACCAGTCCTAGGGTTAATTTTTTGTTGGCCTTGTATTTGATCAAGAAGTTCTTTGTGATTATGTTGTATGTGTCTACTAAGTGTACCGGTTCCGTCACCCCTCTTGAATTTGTATTGTTTACCACATGATTTACACATTTTCACACCTACACCCGGATTATGTTCGTCCGGGATATACTCATAAAACTTGTGCCAGTCACTAGTTTCTCCTCTACTTTTCCTACTACTACGGGGTTGTGTGGTTTCGGGTTGTTGTTGTTGTTCTTCTTCTTCTATTTGAATGCCACCTACAACATCCATGTCGTGTGTACCCCATTGTTCCATAGTAGGATCAATGTAATCTTGGGCGGGCTCACTAATTGGGACAATTGGTGGCCTACGTGAAGAGGAGGAGGAATCTTGTCCGCTACGACCGCTACCGCGTGATCTAGACATAGTGTAGTAATGTGGTATGTAAATAAAATCTACAATGTAGAAGCGGTGAATTATACAAAAAATAACTAAAAAACAAGAGGGTTGAGATAGAGAAGTTCAAAAAACAAACAATAATATTAACTACAACGAAGAAAAAAACAACAAGAGAGATAGAGATATTTTGATACCGTTCACCGTGGAATACGCGTATAAAAAAAAACCGTGAAAATTAGAATATAATAGAAAAGATGGAGGAGCGCTTTGCCGATTGCGCAAATGAAGAGTTGAAGTAGATTTGAGTCGATGGTTGAAGAGAGTTGAAGACGTTGAAGACGTTGAATTTTGTTCTCCGATACGACCGAAATTTGATCGTGTATACGCCTCCTTGTACACTTGTTTGATGATTACTACAATTGTTCAAATTTTTTTTTTTTTTGATGTATAATAGTAGAGAGAGTAAGAGAGAGAGGTGTGATTTTTTTGGAGATTTTTGGGGGCTATTTATAGGCTTAGAATTGGGTAAAAACAAAAAAAAAGAAAAAAAAAAGAACAACAGCAGCAAGCAACGGCTCTAAGAGCCGTTTGCTGCTGCTGCCGTGCCCAACGGCCCAAAAGCCAACGGTAGGATCCAACGGCTTAAAAACCCAACGGCACCAAACCCAACGGGGCGACCCGCGGTTGAATTCACGGGTCGGAGTTCGAAATTCGCGGGTCGACCCGCGGGTTGGTGGGTCCAATTCGCGAATTAAACGGGTTCGCGGGCCGGGTTTCGCGAATTCGATTCGCGTAAATAGCGACCCAGGTCGACCCGGTACTGTTCACCGGGTTCGACCCGAACCCGCTAAAGCCTTAACCGGGCCGGGTTCGTGGGCCGGGTCGCGGGTGGGTCGGCGGTTGACCCGGCCCAGTTGCCACCCCTACCTAAATACAATTGCTGTTAAAGTCTTGGATTCTTGCAGTCTCTTTGAATTTTTTTAATTTTAATCTAAACTTTTAAAAAAATTTGAAAAGTTATCAGATAAGGGTCATGTGAGACCTGAAAATTTGGAGGCCTGGGGCGATCGCCCTTTGGTCCCTGCCCCAGGGCCGGCCCTGGAACTAAGTGTAACGCCCCGAATCCCAAAATTACTGAGTTCGAGATGTTCTTCAGGATCTTTTCGCTTTTCTCGAGTACAATTTTACAAGGAAATTCAAACTTTTCTTCTTACATCAGAGTTACAACATTTTACATTTGCATTTACACAGCGGAAGCAAAATATACAACAATTACATAAATGAACAACAACATAATAAGATCTTTATGCATCCATTCCTCTTTACATGTAATTTATCCTGCATACAAAACTGTGGGTACGTCAGTTTATTCAACCGACGATAATTATACATGGCCATCCTTTCTATGCCAGAAACAGTATAATGAATCTCATTTCTTAACAAATCACAATCTTGTTCATAATAAGCATGTAAAAATCAAAAGGGAACTTTTAATGATGTCGTGTCGTGATGGTGCACTTAAATCCTTAATGCAAACTTATTTAATTATCACATGATACTAATGCACACTTGTTCGAATTCTATGCATCCCATACTACATAGGTTCGAGTGCAAGCCTCTTAATCGTTCTTCATTTTAATAGGGTTCAATCCCCCGCCATGACTTACTCTACTTCTGTAAATCCAATGAGTATCTTAGATGATTCTATGAGTACAAGCATGTATCCTGGTCCCTAGAGTAGAATTTCGCGCCATGTCTTGACTCATCAAGCATGCATTCTGCGACAATTCAGCCTCCTCCCTGAGCACACTCCTCTTACAGTCACCAAAACATCCCACAAGCGTGACTAGAGTCCGATCATTACTGAGTTGTGCTCGCGCCATGTCTTGACGCATCAAGTATGCATTCTGCGGTTCACACACCCGCACCGTGCCCTAGCTCTCATACTCATGTTTTTCTCTCACCTTCATCACCTCCACACTATGTTTTAAAGTTACATCAGAATCATGAATAAAAATCAAGCTCTAGAGTTAGCCTCTCCATCAACCGGACTTACCATTTCATTTTACTCGATCAACCTGGTCTATTTCTCAATATCATTTCATTTCACTGCCGGGGAGACTTAGCTACTCCTTCGTTCAATTTCAGTTTCACAATATCCAATTGAGCCTCATCAGCTCATCATTTATTTTAGAGTCTCACTGACTTTCTCATCATGATTTCATATTTCCTAATTATTCATTTAATTCTCAATTCTCATCTATGATTCAATTAAACAGTTCATACAGTCATAAACAGAGTCCATCGACTTAAATCATACAGTTCACAATTACCAACAGCCATTAACATGAATTCAAATACATCAATATCACTCTGTACAGTCGACTTGGAAGAACACCAGTCGACTCATACAGTCACATACAGAGTCATCATAATGCTCGGGATAGTCGACTGTGTACACCACCAGTCGCCTGTCCCGCACTTTCCATGTTCACAATATGTTCTCGTGACAGTCGACTGTTCATCGATCAGCCGTCTGTCCCGCACTTTTCAACAGCACAATTTCTAAGTCCAGAACAGTCGACTTGCTACATGCATTCGGTCGACTGGACAGATCCATTTCAATTAGGGAATTTATTTATAGTTCTTACATGTATTTGCATCATGGTATCAATTCACCATATACATAAATTCATGTTTTATAAACAGAGTCTCCTCTTGTTCAGTAGCATTTACAGCACAATTTTCCAAGTTATTAACATGCTCTTTTAGAGAAAACTACTCTAAACATGTATTCACATTACTCATACTTTTTACGACAATGAAGGTATAAATCTCAAGTCATCATACTGGGTCTACACAACAAAATATCTTAATTCATGGAATTCTCAAACAGTGATATTCAGAACGAAGTACCAGTCAACTTGACACCACGTCAGTCGACTGTTCCGACAATTTTAAATCATTAATCCCCATTGGTTCTTTCATTCATTAACCTTCCCTCCATCATATGTGTCATAGGGAATTTATATATTCAATAATCACACCATCATGTTTATTCGCACACATGTTTATCAGCACATTATAAAAATTAACGTCTCGTACCGGTCGACTGGCTCATATGGCAGTCGACTGTACCGACAGTCTCATTGCTCATTATTAATAGCATGTTCAAGTAATTTCTACTGCATTCAATTCACTTTTTGTAATATGGTATCAACCATAGTAAGTATAGCATCATTCCTACATTAGAAGTCCTGAGAAACACCCACCTTGTATGAAGAAATGAACGAAATCCCGCAAAGTCCTTCAACACAGTACTGCACTCCTTGCTCCTTTGTTCCACACCGGGCTCCTCAGCAATGTTGCTTGCCTCCACAGAAAAGCTCCCACACAGCTCACAGATACTCTCTATAATCTCAGGAAATTTTAATGTAAAAGAGATAGGGGATAAGAGGGGGTATTTATACATAAGCTAGAGTGAGATGGAGGGTGGAGATGCATCCGGAAGTTGGGAGATCAAAGGCTGAGATCTATTCGGGAGTTTGAGAAACTACCCACACCCCAAAAGCAACTACCCATGATCCAAGCCCACACACCCACAATCCGGTCAAGAATTGTGCCTTGTGCACGTGTACATGGGGTGCACGTGTACACACAACTCTACTACAAAATGTACACCATCTACCCGGAAAAATAAAGAAAAGTGCTACCTATACAAGTTGTAGGAAATAAATAAAAGGGTAAGTTTATGGGCTTAAGTTCATTTGGGCCAAAATAATTATTTTAAAAAAAGAGAAAATAGACAAGTTAACATTGGGATTTAAGAAAAATACTTTATCGAAAATAATACTTTATTCATCATGGAGAAAATGATAGTCACAAGCATACCATAAAAGAGAAATAAATAATCTTTATGTATTTAAGAAAAATCGGGGTATTACACTAAGCAAATAAGATTGGATAATTTTGAGAAAAGTTGAAGGTGAGGCCCCACAAGCTTGGAAGATGCATTAACTACTTGATATCTAGTTCTAGAAGATGATGGAGAGAAGGTGGATTTCTCTCAGTGTTACTAGTTCTTCCACCCCCTCCGAACAACAATTTGGATTTCGCAATCTGATTTATGGTGGATTCACGAACCAGATCTCTTAAACTGAAAATCTGCATACAAATGAGCACCTTTATCATTATTTCATCAACATCTCTTCAAACTCTCTTCATTCCTCAATTTACCCAGTTTTTTGTTTGATTAGTACTCTTATATTTTTGGCAATGCAAGTAACTAATGTGTGTGTATATATATAGAGTAATGTTCCGTTGTGCACTAGGCCTCCGTGTGCACTCGTGTGCACTCGGCCTTCCCTCCTTCGTATTGACGATCCGAACCGTTCATATTGATCTAAATATTTGAATTAGTCTAAATATGTAAAATCAAATCATTTGAAATTCATTTGCCCATCCATTGAAGTGTTACAAAATTGTATGGCTGAAAAATCATTATTTTTTATAGTCACATGATGGATGGGTAAATAAAAATCAAATAATTTGATTTTACATATTTAGACTAACTTAGACGTGTAGATCAATGTGAACGGTTCGGATCGTTGATACGAAGGCGGGAAGGCTGAGTGCACACGGAGGTCTAATGCACAATGGAACATCTCTCTCTCTCTCTCTCTCTCTCTCTCTCTCTCTCTCTCTCTCTCTATATATATATATATATATATATATATATATATATATATATATATATAGGGAAAACTTCGGTTGTGCATATATCGACGATCCGAACCGTTCATATTGATCTACACATCTAAATTAGTCTAAATATGTAAAACCAAATCATTTGAAATTCGTTTACCCATCTATTGAAGTGTTACAAAATTGTATGGCTGAAAATCATTATTTTTTATAGTCACATGATAGATGGGTAAATAAATTTCAAATGATTTGATTTTACATATTTAGACTAATTTAGATGTGTAGATCAATGTGAACGGTTCGGATCGTCGTTATGAACTCCCGAAGGCCTAGTGCACACGTAGAGTAGTGCACAACCGAAGCTTTCCCTATATATATATATATATATACAGATATATATATATATAGAGAGAGAGTCCCCTTCGGTTGCACACTACTTTTGGTGAGCACTCCCGAACTAGAGACCCTATGAAAAATCCGAACCGCTCATATTGTTCTATATGCCTTAGATAGCCTAACAATAAAAAATCAAGTAATTTGAAGTTCATTTGCCCATCCATCATGCTATTAGAATTTTCAGTCACACAATTTTGTGATGATGTAAATCATGGGTAAATGAACTTCAAATTACTTGATTTTTTATTGTTAGGCTATCTAAGACATATAGTACAATATGGGCGGTTCGGATTTTTCATAAGGTCTCTAGTTCGTGAGTGCTCACGGAGTGCTCACCAAAGTAGTGTGCAACCGAAGATTTCTCTCTCTCTCTCTCTCTCTCTCTCTCTCTCTCTCTCTCTCTCTCTCTCTCTCTCTCTCTCTCTCTCTCTCTCTCTCTATATATATATATATATATATATATATATATATACACTACTTCGGTAGCGTATCGCGATCCTGTACCTGTATCCCCAACCAAAACATACTGTGAACTTGGTAACAATGATTTTTTGCATTTCCCCCTTATTATTATATTTTGATGATATTTTCCCAATAATATTTTGGTTTGGGTAGGGGTTTTTGGCAGCTAGGAGCAAATATTAAAGCAACTGGCCTTTTTCTTTTTGGGCTTATGGAAGAGTGACTTGGGTTGTTTCCATAACAACTACGGAAGTAGATATGTATGTTGGGAGAGGGATGAAGTACGGAACTGTCATAAAGAGTAGGAGATAGTTTTTGAAACTTATCAAGTGAAATGGTTTGAGGAAATGAAGAAAAAGGATAAATGTAATAAAAGTAAAATGAAATTGTTATCATTTGCAAGAGACATCAGCAGCCTCCTTGATGAGAAAAGTCAAGAAGATTTTTTATGCTAGAAAGCCAACGAGGGGAGAGGGAGAAAGTTCTTCGCAACTTAGCTGGTAAGAGCATCCACAGTCGTTTTCTATTTCTCCCATTTTTTCATATTATAGCAAACGGTGCGCTGCACTCGTTTGCTATAATTGCCATTTTTTCCATTCGTCTCAAATCTGTTTCTCAAATTTGAGAAACGAAAGTAAGAATTCTCAAATATAGAAGACGGGGAATCATATACCGTTCGAAGGATATAATAATTTTTTAATCGTATCAGACGGACGATCATATACCGTCTCTCCTATTTTATTAAATTTTTTTTTTAAAAGGTCGGACGGGGAATGATACCCCGGACGGGGAATGATACCCCGGACGGGGTATCAAACCCCGTCTCTCCCTTTTTTTTTATTTGTTTTATTTATTATTATTTTTTTAATAAACGAACGGCCACGATGTAAGCGATAGGAAAAAAAAAAAAAAAAATAGTGTGGGACGGGGACACATACCCCGTCCGGGGTATGATACCCAGTTCAGATTTTCAGGAGAGCATTTAATGCTGGCATTAGTTAGTGTGGAACTTTTAGTTAGTATATTAGGATTAGTTAGTATATTAATAGGTTAAGTTAGTATATTAATTAGGTTTAGTTAGTTTTATATTATTTAATTTAGTTAATTAATATAGTTTAATAGTTAATAAGTAATTAACTTGTTTTAATTTATTTGAAACGATCGGACGGGGTATGATACCCCGTCTCTCTAAAAAATAGAAAAAATATAGCAAACGACGACTGCAGTGAACGATTGTATTTGCTATTACTGTAGCTGCCATATTATACCAAATGAGAAAAACGACTGTGGATGCTCTAAGGGAACATGACTTGTTATCATTTGTTCAAATCTCTTTAGAGATGAAATAAATTTCTTTGCACGTGGGCTTGTAGGATTTTTGTAGGTTTCCCTATAAATTAGATTAAGTCATGGTCTTCATGAGTACCAATGTGAATCTTGGCGTGACTAAATATACTTCGTCTAAAAGTGAAAAATCGTCATTATCATTAAAAATATCATATAACAAAAGACAACGTGCAACTGAACTAGTTACTTGGGTTACAAGTTGAGAGGTGCTGTCCCGTAGACAGTGATTCTAATGACGTAGTTGATCAGCTATGTGAACAATAGTCCTTCCATCCTTCTTTGGCTAATATCATTGAAAATGGGGCTACTACGTATTTCTGAAAGGACAAATGGTAACCTAAAGAGAAGATTTTCAGAAATATACAAATATGCTACTGACAAAAACGATCGGGTGGCTAGAAATTGGAGGCATGAGGAATGAAGACCGAGACACACCAGAAGGTTATCCAACGAGACCAGAAGACAAAAACATGACCTCAGTGATTACCTACAGGGGGGCCTCGGCCAACAATTTATGATAAAAAAAAAACTACAGCTAGAGATTCTATATGTGCACTGCACATGTAATTATTAAGGCTGCCATCTTCAGAGAATACAATGTTATATAATCATAATTATTTTAGGGTGCCTTTGATTGGGTGTAAGATGGTGGAGGAAGAGGGAATAAGAAACTAAGAGGTGGGAAGGGGAAAAAATATAAAGAAGAGAGCTACTGGTCTTCCATTCTATTGTCCGCCGGCCTCCTGCGGTAACAATGAAAGAGTTTTAGACGGAGGGATGATGTGTCAACTTTTTGTTGGAATTAATTTTTGAAGTTTTCCGGGCCGGATTCCGACAGGCGCTGGAAAATGACTGAATTGCGATCCTCTCGACGAGTACTATTCCGTGGTGTACTCACTTGCCAAAAACGAATTCCGTATGAATGAGAAATGTTGGTCTAAAGTTGGGTACTTGAAATGTACTAACTTGGCAACTTGAAGAAAATGGATAGTCCCATATCGAAAATTGGGAAAGATTTTTTCTAGTATATATACTAGAAAACTGGACTAAAGGGCGTGGCCCAGGGGTTACCACTAACGTGTAGTGGAGAGAGGACTTAGCCAAAATGACAAACACACACGCGCGCGCGCCCGGCCACGGCTTGGGTCGATCTCTACCTCTGGCTTAAATTTTTTTTGTCCAGACAAAAACTTTTTTCCCCTACTGAACTGATAAGGCTTTTAATATTCAGTAACTAGTACCATTACTCTGTAACAGCAGAGTAATGGCTCACCAGTTATGAATCTGAAGAGTCTCCATTATTCTGCTGTTACAGAGTAATGAGTCTCTGAAGAGTCTCTCTCCTTCTTTTTTATAAAAGACTACTGAATCCAGACAGAGTCTTCTATACAGTCAGAGTTTTAATCTTCTACTTCAACTTCTTCTCCTCTGAGTCAACTGAGAGTACATCACAGACAGCAGTTCGCTGAATCTCTGAAGCAAGGGTGCTGCTCTTCAGAGAAGGTACAGTTGTATCCTGAGAAGCAATTCGCCAGTCACCGTCACACTACGGGGCAAATTCTGCTTTAAGGAGAGAGATTCTCAATCTCGACTCTGTGCAAAGTCTTTTGTTTCCTATTTTTATTTTCTGTAATTCAGTTCTTCACAGTTGCTGTTGAGATTTTTCATATTTATAAATTCGGGTTCTAACACTTTTGTTGGTTCATCAAGGAAAACTTGGAAATGTTCACTAACAATTTACATCCACCCAGTCCCTTTTCCCTCATTAACTTTTCAAAATAGTGCTTTCTACTAATTTGAGGTCTTGAGGGTCTGTTCGGTCGTATTTCGAACCAAAATTTGTAACATTTGTATGTTATAATTTTTGGCCGAGGAAAACTTTTGTACATGGTGAGTTTTGCGAGGATGAAGTGTTACGCCTCTATGTTTGGAGACGACAACTATATGTCCTATTTTAGTTGTATATTTTGTTAAAAGCTTATAATTAATGGAACGCCAGGGTTTAGACCAACTTTTAACGGTAAAAAGAAAAGAAAAAAAATTGAGGCGAATAGAACAATAGACCAACCAGACACTTCCTTTTAGACGGATAGAACAACAGAGTGGTGAGATTTGAATCTGAGGATTGTCACAAAGGAATCAGTGGTTATGGCACCATTATTAATGAAAACAAAAGGAGTGGCACTTCCCTAATAATTGCATATCCTGGAACATACGTATCTCTAGAAAGTATCTGATAACTTGCAAGGGTGAGTGCCATGATTGCAAATCATTTTGGTAGGTACGATCTGTTGGGAGGTTATAGACATATGGCGGTTAAGAAAGATGGTAAATACCACATACTTTTTCCACCAGTTACAGAAAAAAAAGCAATTAACATCTTGAACTACCTGTATTTAAAAGGAACATAAACTAATTAATTTATAATTCAATTAAGTAAACCAAATGTACAGTACCACTATTACAACAGTTTTCCCCTCAGAAAAACTAATTAATACATCAGTAGATCATAAAAAGACTAATAATCTATCATAACTTGCTCAATATAATATCTGTTTTATTAAAAAAAATTTAATGAAACTAGGGGCTTTAGCCAACCCTTATGATAAAAAAAAAGAACTTGCTCAATATAATTATTGATCATCATTATCATCATCATCATCATCTTAGCCCTGGTCGAGAATGGAATGGAAAGTAAGGTGTCACCTTTACTGCCTCATCCGCTCTGCTCTGTTTCTTCTTTTGCTTTTCATCTGTATTTACCTTCTTCTCCTTCTTTATTACACACTCTTTGTTTGGCTTCGAATTGGAGTCTGAAGATGCTCCCATGTTGGGGGAAACCTTTGCGAAGGATGGCATGCAGAAAGATCCTAAACCCATATTGTATATTGCTTCTGGTTCCTCTATCGTTTAGTTTGTTGGCTAGATATATTTCTATTCTTGGTTGATGAGAAGCTAAGCTAGTTAAGGGGGTTTATATAGACAGTGAGGTTAGTTTTTGTTTGGCTTTTTGACTGGGAGAAAAGACTTGTTATTACTCTGACAAATGAATTTTGATGGTTGGAAGAAGTCCACTATTTCTTTGGAGCCAAGTAAGCATAAGAAGATTAGGAAATTTCTGGGAAAGGTTAAGTGCTGAGGGACCCACAACGTTTGGAAGATATCTAGGTCTGGAGATGCAGGTGAGAAGGTGGATTTATCTGTTCACTTTTAATATCCTGGTCTTCTTGGGAAGATGCTTGGAAGAGGCTTCAGATCGAGTTTTTGGGTTGGGCATAATATGGAAGAGTGACTGGTTGTTGTTTTTGTAACAACTGTAAAAGTGAGTTGGTTTGGAGAGGATTGAAGTGAGAAAGTGTCAAAAATAAAAAAAGTGAGATGGTTTTCTAATTTTTGAATGAACAAGGATAAATCAGAGTAAAACCCAAATGAAATATTATTGGTCCACTATTGGGTTTGGGAGTTGCTCCGGATTCTTTTCCCTGTTCTTATGTAGTTCTGAAAGTGATCACTATCTTTCCTAAGTTGCACCAAGTGGCTATTTCTTTAAACTTTCTAGTTCAAAAAAACGGCTTCATGCAAATTCATGACAGATGGTCAAAATGAAACTCACAGTTTCACATCCACTCAAAACCTGCCAAATTCCCTGAACAAGCAAGTTGAAGATGTTATATCCGATGAACAAAAAAGAAAAATAAAGTTTCTCGTTTTAGAAAGTTTAAAGAGAGAAAATCTTCCCAAAAAAACCCTAAAAAATTCTAGATATGAGAAACAGAGGAGGGGTGGCGGCTAGTGTTCGCCGCCCCTTCCCTGCCGCCGCCTCTCCCGCTAATCCAAGCACCTCCGTCTCCTCTCCTCCTCTACCCTCATCCTCATTGACTGCGATGGATCCTCCCGCCGAAGCCTCCATCCTCATCGACAGCGATGGCTCCTCCCAATGTTGACTCGCACCGAAGCCCCACCACCGTAGCTTCTCCCTCGCCGTACCCACTAGGGATTCGGAGTCGCTCCTCTGATTCCATTCGGCGATGGTCGGAGGAACTTCTTCGGTCCAGAGCGCTATGTTCTTGTGCTCGCCATCGCTTCTCTGGATTTAAAGCCGCTCGTCGTCGCTTCTTCCGCTCAGCGATGGTCGGAGGAGACTGATCCTTCACAGACGGCAGCACCGCCGTCGATTAGGAATGCAACAACGTTGGGCGGTGGCAGCGGTCCAGCCCCTTAAACTGACAACCACTGTCTTCATGGCAGCACCGCCACTACGCCCTCATTATTGAACCTGACGTCGACATTGCCACCACACATTGTGGCGAGAGGAGAAGGTGATGCTTCATTTACTTGTGACTTGTTTAGGTTTTTTGCTTGAGAGAGAGAGAGAGTGAGAGAGAGAGAGAAGATGCTGCTCCTCACTACTCTATGTTGGTGTATATCTGTGTGTGTGAGAAATCACTTGAGAGAGCATGATTGTGAGAGAGGTGAAGGTATCATCTCCACGCCTCTCTCTTTGACTGTTATTTTGATTGGGGTGAGCGTGATATTGTTTGCGCGAATGTGGGAGGAGAGGAGGATAAGGTTGAGTTCGGCGGATGACGAAATTTCGACTGACTCGCTTCAGCTGGGTGTGTCTGCTGTGGAAGGGGGACACAAAGCTTAATTGACGTACAGACAATTATGATGGCCGAGCACTGTGATTGGGACCAAGATGAGGTCCATTACATTTGCAGAGGAGATGCATCGGCTAGAAGACTATCGGTTTGTCGGCCCACCCTCCAGGGTTTGTTGGAGGGAACGCCTGGTGTCTGTACGGGGTCATGTTGCTTCATGTTTTATTTCCTGCTCGTAGTTTGTACTATGGCCCAGTACCATGCATTTGTTTTGTTAATATCTAATTAATGAAACATGGTGGCTATATTCTACCTTTTTCTATATATAAAAAAGTGTTCTACCTGAGCCACAAATTTTATAAAGCAAGATTCCTATTTCTCTTTTTTTTGACAGAAACGGGAGCAGGTTTGGAAGTATTTAGAGTGTCTAGGGAACCATTTCTCTTAAACCATCATTTCCTTCGTGAATTATCATTGGATACTGAACTTCAAGAGTTGTATAAAAGATGAATTAAATCCATGGGAAAGAGAGGAAATGTAAAAGGCAAGCTTAGAGGGTGGATTAGGGGCAAACCAACTAATACAACATATTTTGGGTGATATAACTTGTGATGACATCTAGGTCGGGTCCACCCGCGACCTGCCCAGCTCGGCCTGACCCGTCTTGACCCAGCTCGGGATCGGGTTTGGGTCGAACCCGAAACCCTTATCAGGTCGATCCGGGTTTAAGAAAATGTGAATTTGACCCGATCAACGCGACCCGCGAACCCGTTAACTGAGTTAAATAAGTTAAACCCACTCGCAACCCACCCACCAACCCCCGGGTTGTCGCACCGTTCGACAATGTTGCAGCCGTAGCCAAACTGATTGGGTTTTTTTTTTTTATAGGGGGGGGGGGGGGGTTCCTCTACAAATACCCGCCTTAAATTCAATATAAATTTTTACACACCCTACACTCTTAATCTCTCTATTACTATTACTCAATTTAATCAAAGAAGTTCTCTCAACTCTCAATTACGTCTACTACAAATTCGATCGTATCAAATTGTGTCGATTCAACTTTCACCTACGTCTACTACAACTCCCTCAACAAAGAAGCTCTCTCTCTCTCACTTTCTACAACTACCGGACTACATGACTACGTCTACTACACTTTTCAATCGGCTACGTCTACTTCTACTATTATTTTCTCATTTCTATATACGATTATACGTGAAGTACGGTATCAAAATTTCACAACCCTCTCAACTATTAAATTTTTATGTAGTTCTATTTTTTTAAATCATATTTGTTTATTGGTTTTTCTCTTCTCTCTCTCTTTCTCAACCCCCTAATTGTTTTTTAGATTTTCTTTTTTAACATATACCTCCTAAATTGTTTTTTTTCATATACACAATTAAAACACTAGATTTGTTTTATATACACTACTACTATAAACCATTTACCATGTCTATATCATGAGTTAGCTGTTAGAGATTATGAGAGATTATAACAATAAAAATTAGGATTAATATCCTAGACTAAGGTGCATGAGATATTTACTCTATGTATCAAAATTGGAATACCTAGATTACTATCACAAGCCAGTATTAATAAGATAAATACTGGTTTGGGTACTGGATTCTCAACCCACTCAACCCGCATTCCGATATCCATACAATTAGTACGTGTAACACACGTGTTTACCATAGAATAATATCACACATAGTATTATTCATATAGTGAGAATATACCTATATATCTAACGATCTCCTCCTATATTCTCAATATATCGACGTACTGGATTATCTCATGAGTTCAACATGAAGTTGACTGACTGATAGCAGTCTTAAAATAGAAGAAATGCATCACTCAATGTACAGTTCATAAGGAATAAATTAATTATAAATCCGAATAGTTCAAAAAGACTAAACCGCAATAATTAAATAGTTCCCAAACCATATCACAACAGAATAGTTCACAATGACTAAACCAACTGGAATAACCTGTCATAGTTTCAAAATCAAACAAAGCAAATAAACTTCAAGAACAAAATAAGAGTTTTAAGCTTAACGAACACAAGAGTCTTAAACTCAACAGAAGTTTTACTAAGCAAGTGACTAATTTATTCTCGAGAGAAATAAACTGAAACTATATCCTTACACATTGCTTTATGTTTACTCCTCCATTTTGAGCAAATAATTATTTTGAAATTTATGTTGACAGATTCAACTCCTCCATCTTTGCTAGCTTATTGACAACAATAATATCAAGAGACACATTTCTAAGAATTCCAACGAATTTCACAAAGTATCTAGTTCCACAAAAGAACTTAGTACAATTCATAATTAGCTTAGCAAAAATATAACGCAATCATTACAATTAAGTTTGTTTAATTAAATAAAGAACAAGAACTATTATAGTTTCTACACAAGAACTATACTATGTTTCATATTGGAATTATAGAACAGTCAAATCAATTATGGTTAATTCTGAATCATCAAAATTGGAACGAAACAAGAATCCATAAAAGAGATGTATCATCAAAATTGGAATGATATAACAACTATCTAAATATCGGAAATACATCGACAAGTTTTTATGTTTCGTATTGGAATAATATGATTATTCTAAGTAAATTCTCTAGATATATAATACCATCAAAATTGGAATGACATTATCTATTTGTAGAATTTATGTGGAATCATCAAAATTAGCTAAAACATGTCAACTGCCTAAAATTGATGCTTAAGTTTGAACTTCTCTATGGCTCTAATTGGATTCTAAATTTCAAAATAATTAGGATGTTAAAGATTTGACTCAATAGCTTTTAACTCCATTCCCCCCACAGTTTTGATAATTAGAGCACTTTCAAGTCTCTTAGCAAGAGAATTAACCATATTTTATTTCAATTGCACTTTATTTATGAGAAAGTTCAACTAGATTTCTTTTAGCCTTAATATAATCCTCTTACTATTATAGAGTGAGTTATGAGCTACAGTGCATTATAGCTTGATAGTCGTATAACAGAATTAGAGAGTTACTTAAACCTCTTAATGGATAACTAGCAACAATTTCTTCAATCCACTCAGCCTTTTCCCCTGCAGAGGATAACACATAGAGGTTTGATTTCATGGATGATAGCACAGTGCCTGTTTGCCTTTTAATTTTCATAACATTTCTGTTCCTCCTAGTGTAAACACATATCCACTAGTTATCGACTTTCACTAAATTCTGAGCATCATAATGCATCAGATCAGCCATTCATTTGAAGAATGACAAGAGTAGCACAAAGCAAACTCTTGAGTACAACTCAAGTATCTCATTAGTCTCTTAAGGGCACTCAAATGTGTATGAGATTATTAGTGAATCTACAGATGTAACCCCAGCTTTCCATTTTGTGTATTTTTGGGTGTATTTTTCTTTTTAGTGTATTTTTCTCTTTGTATCTTTTCTTAGACCGTATATTGGATCTTTATTTTCAATATAATCATTTTTGGATTTGTCGTCCTTTTATTTGACCTTTTGATTCAAATATCTGTCTGTTCTTCCATCTCTTCTTGATCAAACTTTTGTTTTGATCCCCATTGTTTTTATTTATTCATGTCGCATTTTAATTGATTCATCTTATTCCCATTCTTTATTGGATCTTTTGTTTATATGCCTATATATTTTTAAACCCATTAACCCAATAAACTATCTAATCTGTTTACTCCTAACACTACAACACATGTGCAATTTACCAGCGTATATTCCCCGGCGTTTTACCATTCGCACCGAGATAGGGAGTAACCAGGAATGGGGCATCAGATTGGATGGTTATACACCGGCGGCCTCTATAAAACGTAGGGGAATCATGATATTCACCGGTGTTTTCTTTAAAAATGCCGGTGAAGGGTATTATTCACCGGCATTTTAATAAAACACGCCTGCGAATATGCAGATACATTCACTGGCATTTGTAATTTCAAATGCCGGTGAATTAACTGGGATAAATCCCCACGAACCCTAACATTTCGCTTGCTAATTTCACAAACCCATTTCACCCGCCTTCGTTTTCCCTCCCCCCTCTTTCTATTTCGCGCGCTTTGCGATCAAAAACCCTATGCCACTGCTCTCTCTCTCTCTCTCCTACGCCACCGCTCCTCGCCCCCCTCTCTCTCTCCCCTACACCACCGCATGAAGCTCCCCCTCCCTCCCTGCTAACCTGAAACCTAACCCTATCCCGTTGCCCGCTCGCAGTTTTCCACCGTCGTTGACCCCGTCGTCTCAAGCTTCGTGATAACACCTCCTCAACCTCTCAAGTCGCTGAGCCGTCTCCCTCCTCCTTTTCACGGTATCTTCAGAAATTTCTCTTGATTTTGTAGTCTCTCCTCCTTTTTACTGTTAAAGATGCTGGATATTAGCCATCTGATTGTCATCTTAGCATGCTTTTTTACCAAAATGGGTTAACTGTCATCTAAGGATGCTGTATACCAAAATCCAAATCTGTACAAGAACTGGGCTGAACAAACCTGTGTGCAGGTTTCTCTGAGCCAGAAACATCATTGGCAAAGTTGGGATGAAGAATTAATAGACAAACATGCTTAGATACTGAAAATTTTCATTTCTTTTACTGTTAAAGATGCTGGATATTAGCCATCTGATTGTCATCTAACAGTTCACACATATCTAGCATCCAGCATGTTCTATCTAATTCCTATTTTACTTTCTTTCAAGATTCAATTTGGCTCACAGGCAGAATATTAGCTACGTTCTTCTACAAGTTTATCTAGAAAAATGGAGGATATTGATTCATTGTCTTCCCTCTCTCTATATTCTCAGATCGTACATGTTAGGAAAGGTTTGAATATCGTTAATTAATAACTCTGTATGTGTAGGAAGAGGTGTGTGTTCATTTGAGAATTTGAGAATTTGGAAAGTAGAGAATTTGAGAATTTGAGAATTTGAGAATGTGTTAATTTGTGAAGTATAGAATTTGGGAATTTGTTAATTTGAGAATATATTGAAATGTTTGCTAGTAGCTATTTGTTCCACTTTTATCGGCGTTGTAAAGTCAGTGCAGGTTTGCTATCTTTGTATCGTCTATCAACACTTTCACTGCTACTATAAGCTAGCATACATGTTAGGGTTTATTATTATTATTATTATTATTATTATTATTTTGGGATAAGTAACTGATTATTAGTAGCCATGAACAGAATAGTTCATGAGTCATCAGATCTTCTTGTTATCGTATTTACAGCATGGCGCCCTCGTTATTCTTCCGATTCCTCTTCCTCAGCAAATACCATTTACCATCATCATCTCCTTGAACGGAAAGCCAAATACAGGAAAGACTATAGTCGAATCGATATTACACTCGAACACAAGGTGTGCGATAAAATGCCACTAAGGTGGTTAAGATAATTTCCACAAAGGTAGTTTAGGGTTATGTGAATATAGTAGATTGTATTAAGATTTAATTGTTTTTTTATATATTTTTGGAACCGAGATTTCTTTATTTTACAGTTAATTGTTATATCGTTTATTTATTTGCACCTAGGGATGGTTTTAAAAAAGGTGAAATTAAATATAAAAAATGCCTTTTAAATCTAATACTATTTAATATATCAAATTTAAATTTCAGATTGTGTGCTATTGTTATAATGGATAGAAGTTGGATTAGTAAACCACGATTATCCAAGGAGTACCGGGATGGTATTAAAGATTTTATTATCTTTGCCAAATGACATTCCCGTGATCCCAACCTAATCCTTTGTCCATGCCTCCGGTGTACAAATTGTAATTTGAGGACATGTGACGTAGTACATACACATTTAGTTGTCAACGGTTTTCTTCAAAGGTACACACGGTGGTTTTGACATGGAGAGGATCATACGTCAGCTCCTGTTCGTCCGGTTGTATTAGAAAATGAAGATGAGCCCTTAGTGAACGAAGACTTAAGTGTTCCCGATGAGATGCATGCTATGTTGCAAGACGCCTTGGGGATTCATAATGTTTCTTTCCACACCAATAATCCAACAACCCAAGTTCATAATGAGTCAATAGAAACATCACACACTGGTGGTAGGGTGGACGAGGAAATGCCTGACCCCGCCCCTGAAAATAATAAACAGCAAGAATCCTTCACTAAGTTGCTTGAAGATGCTAGTACTCCGCTGTACCGCGATTGTACAAAATTCTCTAAATTCTCATTCATTGTCAGACTATTTCAGATTAAATATTTAAATGGGTGGTTTGCTAAGTCCTTCAGTATGCTACTTGAACTGTTGAATGAAGCATTTCCAGAAATTTGTATTCCAAACTCAGCCTATAAAATTAAAAAATTCCTAAGTTCTTTCGATCTAGGGTATGAGAAGATAGCAGCATGTCCAAATGACTGTATGCTTTTCACGAGAGGTAAGGAAAGTCTGGAGAATTGCGAAGTCTGTGGTTCTTCGAAATGGTCAAAAACACCAAATCAAGACGATCAAGCCAGTAGATCTACTAAGTGAAATAGGAGAAAGAAGCCTGCCAAAATACTGCGTTACTTTCCTCTGATTCCTAGGCTATAAAGGTTGTCTATGTCTTCGAAAACTTATTCTGATATGAAATGGCACGCTGAAGGTAACATTAATGATGGGATTCTTAGACATCCTGCTGATTCTCAATCTTGGAATAAAGTTGATGAAAGATATCCCGATTTTGCGGAAGATCCTCAGAATGTGAGACTTGGACTAGCTAGTGATGGTTTCAACCCTTTTAGGCAAATGAGTAGTACATACAACATATGGCCTGTTGTGTTAATACCATACAATTTTCCGCCTTAGAAATGCATGAAGCAATCCTCATTTATTTTGTCCATGATAGTTCCTGGACCGAAAGGTCCTGGAAATGATATAGATGTGTACTTACAGCTGTTAATAGATGAACTTCAGAAATTATGGGTGGGTGTTCCAACCTATGATGCAATGGCTAAAGAAACATTTTCTCTTCGGGTCGTGTTGTCTTGGACAATCAATGATTTTCCAGCATATGCAAATTTATCTAGATATAGTGCTAAAGGACGTTATGCATGTCCTTGTTGTGCTGACCAAACTACTTCAAGGTGGTTGTACAATGGCAGAAAGTTTTGCTATATGGGTCATAGGAGATGGTTGCCTGACACACATATATTTCGGGCAGAGACAACAACATTTGATGGTACTGATGAGTGGGAACATGCTCTTGGAGCTTCTTCTGGGTTAGATATTTTGAGGCGGGTAGATGGTCATCAGTTCAAATTGAAAAAGAACCACAAGTCAGCAAAAAGGGCAAGAAAAGGGCAAGGCCGGAGCAAGATGAGGAGATCGATCTATGTGGCGAAGATGAGTATCATAACATGACGAGTTTAGATGCATGTAAGAAGAATAGTATTTTCTTCAAGTTGTCGTATTGGGAATTCAACTTATTGCGTCATAATTTAGATGTGATGCATATCGGAAAAAATATTAGTAAAAATTGTATAGGAAAAGTTATGGGAGATGACCAGAAAATAAAGAACAATCTCAAGAGCTGACTTGATTTGAAGTCAATGGGCATCCGACATGAGTTGCTCCCAGTGGAATTACCAAACGGGAAAGTACTCCTACCTCCTGCAATCTATTCAATGTCAAAATCGGAGTTGGAATTATTTTGCAAAGTTCTACTGGAACTTAAAGTTGCTGATGGCTATTCTTCTAACATAGCAAGATGTGTCAACTTTAAAGAGAAGAGGCTTCAGGATCTAAAGTTACACGACTACCACATCCTAATGCAGGATCTCCTTCCTGTGGCCCTAAGGTCTTCAATGTGTGAGCAAATTACTACTGTCCTGAAAGATCTTTGTAGCATATATAAAGGTATTTGCTCAAGAATGCTTCGTGTTGAAGATATTGACCAATTGGAGCAGTGTGCGGCATTGACACTTAGTAAAATGGGGATGATATTTCCTCCAACGTTCTTCACTATAATGATTCACTTGATAACCCACCTTGCTGGTGAAGCCAGAATCGGCAGTCCTGTTCACTATCGGTAGATATACCCCATTGAGAGGTAAAAGAATTCATGTATCTTACAAAACTGAATTCTCAAAATATCATTTTTTAATCCCTTACTCCGCTCTAATTCATTAATTGTACATGTTTAGGTACCTATACCGGCTCAAGGGTTATGTTAAAAATAGAGCATATCCTGAAGGATCACATTTTTGTTCACATTTTTATCAGAGGATTGTTCACATTTTTGTTCCAGGTATCTGCAGGGTGTAGAGACATCTTTGACTAGACCAAAGAGAAATCCAGACATTTCCAACCTTGATGGTGTTAAATATCTTTTCGATACCGCTGGCATTACTATTGGTAAAGTTGATGCATTTGAGTTAGATAACTTAACATGGGAATAGGCACATCGATATGTGCTAGAACACAATGCATCAGTGGAGCCATTTCAAAAGTAAGTTGCTTTTGAATTTAAATCGAATATAGTGAAAGCCGCAGAGTTCGATATTAACTTACATTTGTTATTCCTTATTTCAATTGCTTGTATTTTAGCGAATTTGTCAGGGACATCAAACGAAGGGCTAGACCAAGAAGACTACCACCATGTGAACAAAATAGGTTGATGAATGAAAAATTTCACAAGTGGTTTGAATCTCATGTAGGTGAATTAAGAAAATGCATGTTAATCTTCATTATATCTACATTATCCACGGTGCTAATACGATTTGCGCAAAATTTATAGGTACATTCTTTGGATCCTGAAGGTGTGTCATCTGAAATACAAGTACTTGCCAAAGGTCCCTATAAGAAGGTCAAAAGATACGGAGGATACATATTCAATGACTTTAGATTTCGTACTAAGGATCGTGAATGTAATTTGAAATCTCAAAATAGTGGAATGGTAGTGACTTCTAAGACTAGAAGTTATGCTTCCAAGTCGGACACGAGGCCTGTAGATGGAGATTTCGACTACTATGAAGTGCTCACAGATATCATTGAGTTGAATTATTTTGGTCATTTCGTGTTGTCTTATTTCGTGCGAATTGGGCTGAGTTTGATAGGAATTTTGCTAATAACAAGGATTAGTTAGGCTTCACAGTTGTAAACTTCTCAAAATTGATTCACATCGGTACAAACATTAGCCACGAACCATTTGTGTTCCCATCTCAAGTACAACAAGTGTTCTACATTGAAGATCCAACCCTGCCAAAATCGTATGCGGCTCTCGTTAAGCAACCAAGAGATGTATTCCAACTGGGCGATACTTCAGAAGATGAAGACGATGAAGTCATGAACAGTTACATTGCTTCTGAGTTTTCTATGTTTGATGTAAACACAACCGACGGTGGAATTTGTGGGACTTGGCTCTGCAAGGATGGAGAAGAAGGCGATGTATTGGAAGATGTCGTATTGTAGTTTACTTGATTTTCAATCTCAATATTATATGTCCTGTAATTTTCGTGTCTTAAATCTTGTTGTAATATTATGTCTTGTAATTCAGAACATGTTGTATGTGAATTTAATAATTGGTTTAATTATCTGTCTATTTTCTACTGCTTGGTGTCATTTACATTAAACTATGCTTACTGTCATTTGCATCAAACTATCATTGTAGTTGAATTTGTTACAAATCTCACTTTTTAAACTTTTTGTAATTATGTTGGTTTGTTAATCCTCCTGAAGTGATGGTTTTTTTTTTCTGCTTGATCACACAGAAATCTGTTCCATTAGCATTGTTTATGCAAATATTAAAAGCTAACTCTCTATGAAGTCTCACAAATGATTTCCATTTCAAGTGGAGGTGTTCTTACCAAAATTCTTAGTTAAATAAACATTTCAGCCCGTCAGTTGGTTTAAATATTACATGAAATTTCTCATTTTGTGATAGTTATTATAAACATGTTATTAATTAATTTTGCTCCTTTAATGAATTTATTGACTCTTTGACAGGTACAAGATGCCGAGGCGTGGAAAAAGGATAAACATAAATGATGGCAACGAAAAAGGTCCCACCACTGGTAAGTCTTTAAATTGGTAATTTTGAAGATCTTATAATTTTGAATGCATAAAATACACGTATTAGTGTTTGTGGGTCTGCATTGTGGCTGTCATCTAGTGGCTGCCGTCTATGTTTCTTAATTGGGCTGTGATTAGAAAGAGAGGGCTCGAGTGGAGATCTGGAAACCCATATAGAGACATCTCGTTTATTATAATCTATTATTATTGTTGAACCAACCCCCTCTTGCTGTTGTTGTTGATGTCTCTTTGTGTGCGTGTGTTGAAGAGAAAGAAGGGATGAGAGAGAGTTGAGGAAAATGCCGCTATGTTAGCCTGGTGTATCCTCATTCTCTACCATTCATCTTTCTGTTTCCATTTATGGCTTCTATATTTAATTGGTTTCCTTCCTTGATGACAGTTCCTTAAAACTACACTTGATATGAGCCATATTCTTATTTTTCTTCAATAAAATTGGGAGTTTTGGTGATCCATCTAATGATCATAGCTGCACCCTACTGCAGACTCACAAACACTAATACGTGTCTTTCATGCATTCTATGACCAACCCCACTTTGGCATATATCATGCTTAGATGACAATTACCCCATTTTGGTATACAGCATCCTTAGATGACAATTAACCCATTGTGGTAAAAAAACATGCTAAGATGACAATCATATGGCTAATATCCAGTATCTTTAACAGTAAAAGAAATGAAAATTTCCAGTATCCAAACATGTTTGTCTATTAATTCTTCATCCCAACTTTGCCAATGATATTTCTGGCTCCAAAAAAAACCTGCACAAGGTTTGTTCTGACCAATTCTTGTACAGATTTGGGAATTCCAAAGTTTTTAGATCCAGGATCACAAATTTTGATTGGGCTGTGATTTGATTGTTTAGTGACTGTCGTCTATGTTCTTAATTGGGCTGTGATTAGAAAGAGACGAGTTGAAGTGGAGATCTGGAAACTCATATAGAGACATCTCGTTCATAATAATTTATTATTATTGTTGTTTTTTTCGCTCTTGCTGTTGTTGCTGATGTCTCTTTGGGTGCGTTTGCTGAAGAGAAAGAAGGGATGAGAGAGAGATGAGGAAAATGCCGCTATGTTAGCCTGGTGTATCCTCATTCTCTACCATTCCTCTTTCTGGCTTCTATATTTGGTTTCCTTCCACGATGACACTTCCTTAAAACTACACTTGATATGAGCCATATTCTTATTTTTCTTCAATAAAAATGGGAGTTTTGGTGATCCAACAAACATGTACCCGCATACTTCCAAATAGCATTATCTTTAGAAAGTCGTCTCCAAAGAATCGATCTATGACTAGAATCTCCAATCAAAGCCCAATCAAAATTTGTCATCCTAGATGTAAAATCTTCAGAATTCCCAAATCTGTAAGAATTGGGCTGAACAAACCTGTGTGTAGGTTTCTCTTTGAGCCGGAAACATCATTGGCAAAGTTGGGATGAAGAATTAATAGACAAACATGGTTAGATACTGGAAATTTTCATTTCTTTTACTGTTGAAGATGCTGGATATTAGCCATCTGATTGTCATCTTAGCATGCTTTTTTACCAAAATGGGTTAACTGTCATCTAAGGATGCTATATACCAAAATCCAAATCTATACAAGAATTGGGCTGAACAAACCTGTGTGCAGGTTTCTCTTTGAGCCGGAAACATCATGATTTAGTTGGGATGAAGAATTAATAGACAAACATGCTTAGATACTGGAAATTTTTATTTTCTTTTACTCTTAAAGATGCTGGATATTAGCCATCTGATTGTCATCTTAGCATGCTTTTTTACCAAAAATAGGTTAACTATCATCTAAGGATGTTGTATACCAAAATCCAAATATGTACAAGAATTGGGCTGAACAGACCTGTGTGCAGGTTTCTCTTTGAGCCGGAAAAAAACATCATGATTTAGTTGGGATGAAGAATTAATAGACAAACATGCTTAGATACTGGAAATTTTCATTTTCTTTTACTGTTAAAGATGCTGGATATTAGCCATCTGATTGTCATCTTAGCATGCTTTTTTTACCAAAACGGGTTAACTATCATCTAAGGATGCTGTATACCAAAATCCAAATCTGTACAAGAATTGGGCTGAACAAACCTGTGTGCAGGTTTCTCTTTGAGCCGGAAACATCATGATTTAGTTGGGATGAAGAATTAATAGACAAACATGCTTAGATACTGGAAATTTTCATTTTCTTTTACTATTAAAGATGCTGGATATTAGCCATCTGATTGTCATCTTAGCATGCTTTTTCCCCAAAATGGGTTAACTGTCATCTAAGGATGCTATATACCAAAGTCCAAATTTGTACAAGAATTGGGCTGAACAAACCTGTGTGCAGGTTTCTCTTTGAGCCGGAAACATCATGATTTAGTTGGGATGAAGAATTAATAGACAAACATGCTTAGATACTGGAAATTTTCATTTTCTTTTACTGTTAAAGATGCTGGATATTAGCCAGCTGATTGTCATCTTAGCATGCTTGTTTAGTGGATTTCGTCTATGTTCTTAATTGGGCTGTGATTAGAAAGAGAGGGCTCGAGTGGAGATCTGGAAACCCATATAGAGACATCTCGTTTATTATAATTTATTATTATTGTTGTTGTTGTTACTCTTGCTGTTGTTGCTGATGTCTCTTTGTGTGCGTGTGTTGAAGAGAAAGAAGGGATGAGAGAGAGATGAGGAAAATGCCGCTATGTTAGCCTGGTGTATCCTCATTCTCTACCATTCCTCTTTCTGTTTCCATTTCTGGCTTCTATATTTGGTTTCCTTCTACGATGACAGTTCCTTAAAACTACACTTGATATGAGCCCCTTCTTATTTTTCTTATTTTTCTTATATTTGGTTTCCTTCGACGATGACAGTTTCATGGATTGTCTGAACAATCCATGAAAGACATGCTTAGATACTGGATTTTCACTTGTTTTACTGTTTTAGATACTGGATATTCCCAATCAGAGGAGAATATAAAGGTTTCAAGTTAGGTACTTGACTTTCATTTGTTTCACTGTTTTAGATATATTCAAAAACAAAAACAAGTACTAGCTTTTTAGCACTGCAATATAATTATTTTACCGCTCTATATATCATTAACAATTCTATTTGCAATTGGAACTTTGATCTTAGAATTTAAGAATTGGGTAGATCTTTTTGCAAGTTCAAAAAATATGTATATTCTGTATTGTGGTCTAGTGTTGAACTAATTTATTATTTTTTTCCACAGAGCGGGCCGATCAATCAATCAAATGTGAGTCTCCTAGATCAAGGAAATTCTGATGATCAGAACTGAAGCAACTCGAGGGATATGAATCTGTGGTCGGCCTACTCTAGTTGTTGTTATGTTGTCCTTGTTGTTGTTATGTCCTGGATTGTTGTTTTAAGTAATTGTTGAGATATTTGGGATGTTAATTACTATATTTGTTAATTATGACATTGTGTTAATTTTGCGGTGAATTTGGACGATTAATGGACTATGTGTGAAACTTTCTTATTTTTAATTCTTGTGTTTAGTTGTGATTTGCGCATTAATATGCTTGAAATTGGTTGAATCAGTTGTGAATTAGTTTACAGGTTTTTTAAATGAAATTGTGAATTGAAATCGAATGAAAAACTAGATCAGGAAAAACAAACGATCATACACTGGCGTTTCATAAAACACCGGTGTATCCAATTAATTAGTTGGAAAGTTCGATAGAGAGGCATTCCCACACACGCCGGTGTACCCATAAGCTGCAACAGCACTAAGAAACACCGGCGTTTTAGAAAACGCCGGTGAACCTCACTACAGCGGCGTTTTTCCAACACGCCGGTGCTTGTAAGTAGGGAAAATAGGGCACTCAGAAATGCACATACACCGGCGTTCTCCGACCGCCGGTATACATTGAACATACACCGGCGTTTCTACAAACGCCGGTGAATAGATATATACCGGCGTTATGTGACCGCCGGTGAATGTATATTGGGGGAAAGAACAGCACTCAGATATCCCCATATACCGGCGTTCTCTGACCTCCGGTGTATTTTCAAGATACACCGGCGTCCAGTAGAAACGCCGGTGTATACCCCTACCTTTCCGCGATGCTCGCTTCGGCGGCATTTGCACCGGCATTTTTATAAATGCCGGTGAAAGTTTCATCGGCGTAAAAAGCTGCCGGTGAAGACCTAAATAAACGCCGGTGAATAGCTTGTCTGTTGTAGTGTAATATCCTGAAACCACACCCATTTAAACCCACACCCGCATATCCCCAAACCCATTAATTAACCTATATCTCTACCTGTTATCACATTCCCCATTATAAGCACCCGAAACCAAACTTTACTGACCCTATACCCATCACATTAACCTACATCCGTTAACCCTTCATCACTGTGCCGCCTTCCTCCTCTCTCTTAACCCTAAACTATCTATATCTCATATATAAACCCATATCCCCAGTCATCTTCCACACCTCCAAGCCCTAGCCGCCTCTTACCCCCAGTCTATCCCGAACCTCCTTCAACCTCCCCGAACCCCCTTCAACCTCCCCGAACCCTAGTACCCTGCTCGTTCGCCTTCTCCCGTTCACCCCCAGTCACCTCCCGACCTTCTTCATCCCCTCGTCAGCAACCCCATGCGTCATCCCTCCTCCGCTCTCTCCTCCCTTCTGCAGTCGCACCACCACAGTCGGCAGCATTGTGCTGTCGACTTCCCGAAGCCATCAGCCACCTTGCACCATCCCGACGCAGCAGCCAGTCGACGGCCTCCCTGTGTTGTCTCTCCCTTCGCAGCGGCAGACAACAAGAACAACGAGCACTGATGCCTCCCCATCCGTCGTCTCCCTCACTCTCTCCTTGTGTGTGTGTTGGGTTTCGTCATATTCGTGTGCTCGTTATTGGTTCGTTGTTCGTGATTTTGTTTGTTGTTCTTGTTCCGGGAATCCGTTCCCGTTATTCTTAATCTTTGCACTGTTTTCATCGTCGGTTAAGGCAAGTAACTTGTATTATTTTCTTTGTGTAATACAAGTACTAAATACCGCCTGTAGTATAGTTGGGTTCTAGAGACAATTTGTATGTGTATTCTATGTTATCTATTGTCTCTATTGTGATGATTTGACCATAATTTCCTTACGACACATATGACATGAAACAACCTAGGGTTGACCACTTTTGATGTACATGTTCATGCTACTTTGAGATATCTGTGCTTAATGTGTTATTCATGATATACTTGTCGAATACTTGTAAAATACCATATACCATGTTGGTTGGACATCTAGTACTCTATATTTCATGTTTGGGTTGATTGGATGAATTTCATATGATTTATGTTGATTTGTGTATGAGGGACAAAATCTGTATTTTTCTGTTTCTTTGATTTTGATCAGTATTTTAGACCCTATTAAGTTCAGTATTTGGAAATATTTTGTGAACATGAACTGTATAGGATTCTGTTTACTTTCTAACTCTTTTGACGGATCTCAGTTTCGATTTACGAGTTGTGAGTTATGCCTATTTTACTACTGAGGTGTATAAAGATTTTCAGACTGTGTTCTCTATGAATTCTGAAGAGTAATATATTTTTATTATGGTGTTAAAATTATTATTTTGATTTGAAATTTGGCTCAGTACTTCTTGACTTGTTCGGGGTTTACCCAGAATTTTGGTGGATTTATTTGAGTAGTTTTACAAACCTTTTCATGCTCGCAAATAAAGATTTTACATGCAGAATTTTACTACTATTCAGTAAAGAACCTGATTTTCGACCTAATTTTACTTTCTGTTTCTAAAATCTTTTTGAATATAAAAGTTAGCCTACTGTATCTATTTTATCACCCTTTCGAAGGATTTGGATGTAACGCCCCTGCCCTTAGCTCAGACAATTTATACAATTTATAAGACAAATTAAATACTATGTAGTACAGCTGCCCACCACAGGCTGCCTCTCAAAAGTTAGTTAACCGATTAGGTGACTCTTGATCATAAGATATATTATTTATATATTATATTGTTCTTAATCACATTCTTTATGGTACTATTAATACTCACCTTCTCCCGTTACTCTCCTCTAGCGAATTTGCACAGCGGGAATACCCATGATTCTTGTACATAAGAAATTTTGATTTAGAGTTAGTAAGACCTCGTATACCGGCAATTTTTAAATGAAATGATTATTATATTTTGAGATTTTCCATGGAGCCATCTCAGTGGATGTTGATTAAGTTCGGTAGTTGGTAATACTAATTCTAGGCTAGAAAGATTATTCATGTCTTGAACATTATGAGCTAGGCACTTAAAAGAAGTATAGTAAACCTGGGCAAACGTAAGTGGGGCACTCTATATAGTCGGACGATGTACTTCGGGACTATAGATGCAGTTGGGCAGTGTACTCTGGGACTGTGGTTGCTCCGATGGGGACGAGTTTATTTTAAATCTGGGACTATGCGTAGTCGGGCAGATAGTTTTCGTTCTCCAGTTTATATACGTATACCGGGGCTAGAGTGGCACTTGTGGGGAATTCGAACGACGAGGAGTCTGTATAACAGTCGGGCAGTGTACTCTGGGACTGGGATCCGTACTCGTGGAATGCCTGAACCTTGTTCTTGCTACTGGGTAGTTTTATGGTGAGGGATCGAGCCCTTTATTATGAAGAACGTAGGCGTTTGCCCTCAGACCTATGTAGTTTGGGATGCATAGAATCTGAACAAGTGTACATTAGTGTCATCCTAGTATAGAATTGTGTGCATTAAGCATTAAGGCATGACATACACTTACATGTTTAGCGTAGCCACATTAACACTTTATTTTTCATTCAACTGTTGCGTTTTTATTAAAGTAATGAGATCGTTATATGTACGGCATAGAGTGGATCGTTATATGTACGGCATAGAGTGGATAGCCGAGTATAAAATTTCGTTAGTTGTAAGTAACTGACGTACCCACAAATTGACATGCAGGTAATGGACTATTCTTGAAGGAGTAAAGCTGATATGATGTAATCGATGATTCATTTGATATTGTTGTACAAGTTGTATTTGTTTTCAAATGTTGTAATCCGTTATTCTTCCGTTGTGTAAAACCAAGTTGTATTTTGAACTCTGATGTTATTGAAAAAGTTTTAAATTTCCTTGTAAAATTGTACGAAGTGAAGTAAAGATCCTGTGAAACCACGAATTCAGCCTTATTTGGAATTCGGGGCGTTACATTAGATTTGAATTTATGGTTTGTGAGATATTGCTCTTTTTGTACTGCAGTGTTTACAATTCTAGATTTACAAAACTACTACATCTTGATATTTTCTGATTTTTATTGACTAAACTACTTATATTGGAAAATTATGATACTTTATTTTCTGATACTAAACATACTAGGGAATACCCCAGATTTTTCGTGGATTTAATTAATGAGTTTTCATGCTGCTTTCCTGACTTTGAATAGAATCTTCTGATTTCTGACTGAACGTATTTTCTGGATTCAAACCTCTTTTTGAGTTATGATGTTGTGAATTACCATATGACTTATATATGTTTTCTAGATTCGACCGGGAGTCTATTTTCCAGATTTTTTGATGGATTCAGATTTGCATTTTTGTAGCAACAGGAATCCCTGTTTTAGTGCAGTACTATCTTGCTGTCCTGAACTGGAATTTTCGTTGCACTATTCTTTTATGTGTTATCTTTAGTCTGTATATGTTTATCTATCACCCTGAACCTGTTACATGTTTATACCATGCTATTTTCACTCTGTTTTCTGCACATACATGCATGTCTGTCTGATAATAATAACAAAATAACCAAGCCGGGGTTTGTGAAATGATCTAGTAGTGGAAATTATAGAAATGTGTACTGAAAAGAGGGCCCGTGTTTCCTATCTGTTACGTATTCATGACTACATGATACACGACTCTGTTTATCTGAACCCTGACTACATTACTTCCTTATAGGAAGGTGTAATGCCCTGATTTTTTATTTAATGAAAAATTATTTTATTTTGCACGTAGTGTGCACGTGCAATATTTTTGGTTGAATTAAATATTATGATTATTTTCATTATGATGAGTATAGATTTTTAAATATGTGCTTTTATATGAAGCCTTCTTTCAAATAGATGAAAGCCTTTTCCTTTAAAAGCCCAAAATGTAATTCATTTATTTTATTTTAAAATAATTATTTTGGCCCATAAACTAAAGCCCATGAGTTAATTTATTTTTAATACAACTTGTCATGTAAAGTACGATTTAAAGTTTATTTTTATATAAAAATTTAATGTACAATTTTTGGACCTAGTTGCTTGCACGTGCATTGCACGTACACGTGCAAAATGCACTTTTCCAAGCTAGGCCGGTGGTGAGCTTGGAGGGAAATGAAAATTTGAGTGGAAATCATGGTGTGGTGGTTACTTGATTGTGGGTAGTTAGTGTAACTCCTCATTAAATCTAAGCCATTTGTTCCTAACTCCTACTTCAATCTTAGCCATCCATTTTCCTAGATTTTTAGTATAAATACCCCCCCCCCCCCCCCCCCCCCCCCCCATGGCTAGTTATTCTTGTGCTTATTAATCCCTCCAAACCTATAGTCTAAAATACATTATCTAGTAGTTATTTTTGTGAGTTAAAAGATTGAGTTGTGTGTGGGAGTTGTGCTTGCATCAACTAGAAGGAGAGGAGGCCGGCATCAAGGTGCTCTCGGTTTGGCTTAGGAGCTCTCGGTTGGTGTGCTTGGAGGCTTGTGTGCGCGTGTTCTAGGAGGAGGAGCACTCTCGTTGCAAGAAAATTCGTTTAGGAGGTTGCTAAATTGTATTTTTCTCTCCAAATTAAGGTGGGTAAATTTTCCGTATTTCTAGTTAGGAATACATGCTAGATGTGAATTGAAAGAATGATGCATGAAAATAAGAATACACTTAAATTAGAAAATGGCTTGTTGATTGATTGAAATATTAGTTTGTGGTTCTATCGTTAAATTTAAGTTGTGAGTAAAATGATTATAGCCATGGATTCATTATTTCTAAACACCAAGAATTATATGCAAGAGCTAGTAGATTGACAATATTACTTTATGGAGTTCAATGTACTTTTGTGATAATGTTGTGATGGGTGAGTTAAGATATAGATTGTATGTTTGGGAAATGATTAAAAACAGAAAAATAATATGAAGATCGCTAATAAAGAGATTAGTGATGTTAATTTGTTAAGAAATGTCGACAAGGAAGAAATGTGGTAGTAATAGAATGATTGCTAAATTGATATTTTCCATGCTGTATATAGTGTAGAAAATATGAACGAATGGAAGGGACTTTAATAATTAAAGAATTGGAAATGACCTATACAGTCGACCGGTCGGGTGAGCAGTCGACTGGTATATTAAAATAAAATATGTACAGTTCGGATTTCCATGGAACGATGTATTTTAATGTGAATTGTTAACTTGATGTTCTAGCGTGCTACATTGGGATCAATATTCATCTCCGTAAGTAAATGATGAGTGAAAGAAAAATGTATGTTTAACATTCCTTTGAGAAAAGAAAATACTAGTTATGTGAAAGTTACATTTAATCAAAAACTATGTTGTGATGTTAATAAACAGATAAGAATTACATGTTTGGGTTGGCATGAGTATATTGTAGTGTGACAAAGAGAGATGCGTGAATAGAATGAAGGAATGATTCCTTAATTTGAGAATTTAACCTGTTCAGTCGACCGAATGTGTATAACCGTCGACTGTACTGAACTTGAAATTACATAATTGCACTCTGCAGAACAGCCGACTGGGTTGAATGACAGTCGACAGACCTGTAAATGATATTTTAATATTGAACGTTGCGGAACAGCCGACTGGCCATGTGCAGCAGTCGACTCTTCCGAGCAACTTATTGAAGGACCTTGTTTGGCTGAACAAGTCGACTGGATAAGCTCTAAGTCGACTGTTCAGATTACTTTTTGGCATATCAAGAATTCTATGGTTTTATTTTATGATAAAGATTGCGAATCTTATGTTGAATGATTATTGGATGTGACAGTTTAGTAAACTCTGTTTGCCTTTGCATGAATTTTTATACCAGAATGAAGTGAATCATTTATTTGAATTTATGAAAGTTATACAATTGTGGAACTATGGACATGAAAAAGAAAATCTATGGTGATTATGAAAAATGAACTCATGAGCTGGAAGTGCTCAGATTATTTTAGTAATTGTGAATTGGAATTGAAATGAAAGAGTAGCTAAGTCTCCCTCGGCAATTGGAAAGAAATTGAAATGAATTATTGAAATGAAAGACCAAGGTTGGTCATGTTGAATGAATGATTAAGTCCGGTTTAGTGGAGAGGCTAACTCTAGAGCTTTGATTTTGTTCATGATTCTAATAAAACTAAGGACTAGTACATAGTGAAGATGTAATGAAAGTAAGAGAAAAACACTGAGTATGAGGGCCATTGGATAGCGGCGAGAGTGTATCCCAGGATGTCCCATGATGAGTCTGGACGAGGATAGTGCTCCAGAGTACCGTCCCGGTGGCGACGCTCGTGGGATGTTTGAAAACTACGGGTGGTGTCATGTCTATGGTAGGAGCTGAATTACCACAGGATGCCTGCATGATGAGTCATGTGTCAGTGCGTTGGGATTCCCTCCAGGGCGTCTAGACATGAGTTCGTAGGTCAGAAAGCATCTAGGATACTTACCGTAGTTACAGTAGTAGATTAAGTCATGGCGAGGGATTGAACCCTACAAAGATGAAGAACGATTAAGGGCTTGCCCTCGGACCTATGTAGTATGGGATGCATAGAATCCGAACAAGTGCGCATTAGTGTCATGTAACATAAATAATTGCATTAAGGACTAAGTGCACAATCACAACACGACATCAATAGGGTAGTCCCTTTAGTTTGATATGTGACAAGTTTGTGTTTGCTAAATATGGAAAATAAGTTATACTATTTCCGGCATAGAGATGATGGCCGTGTATAATGTTCGTCGGTTGAATAAACTGACGTACCCACAGTCTTATATGCAGGTAAATGGCATGATAAAGATTAAAGAGGAACAGATGCGTAAAGATTATTCAATGTCGTTGTACATTTGTTCAATTGTTGTAAATTTTACTTCCGCTGTGCAATGTAAATTGTAATGTATTGATGTAAACTCTGATGTAAAGTGAAAAGTTTAAATTTCCTTTATAAAATTGTACTAAAGGAAGCGGAAAGATCCTGTAGAACATCTCGAATTCAGTGTATTTGGGATTCGGGGCATTACAGAAGGTGTACTCAGAAGAGAACCGATAGGTTCTATCTGTCTGTCTGATCTGTATCTGATATCTGTCTATCTGATCCCTGAGTACACTGCCCTATGGACTCCACTACGAAATCTAAACGAAACTGTTTTAAGGTAGCAACCATGTGATAAAAATTTAGGGCGCATGAAGTGCTACCTAGATAGTAATCACACAAGATTTATAAGAACATGAAATCTGTTATTTGTATCTGTTTATCTGACATCTGTTATCTGATTCTCTGTTATCATTTTGACTATCATCTGACACTATCATCTGTATATCTGTCTGCATACCATCTGACACTTGACACTTGACACATGTTATCTGTATCTGTTAGTATACCATACTATCTGATTTGTTTTCCTGATTCATGTTAGATATTATATTCAGTTGATATACCTATACCATGCCATGTTTGCTCTGTTGTTATTTTATATTTGTTATTATCTTATGTACTTGTATCCTGCACTACAAGCGGCCCGTAACTTGCATTGATGAGAGTTTGTTTTCTCTTTTCATTTTTCTTGCAATTTATTAATTGCAGAACAGGATGACCAGTTGCCAGATGGAGTTGGCGACATGAGATATTAGTGCTGGAGTTTTGCATATATTATTATTATTATTATTATGTTGCTTAATTTTGAATATTGAATTTGATACTTGGATTTATTTTGTATTCGGGCAATGTGACACAGGATATTAACTTATTCAGATCTGATTTATTTGATATTATATTATATTTTGGTTTCAAGTAAATTTCTGTTGATATATTTGATTCGATTATGCATACTTGGTTGATTTCTTTTGCTTTCGACTCTGATTATTTCTGTGATATGTTGTAAAGATTCTGAATAGCTTATGGATGATGAAAATCATTCACTGGGCTTAGTCACGTATCCGTATTCCATATTCTCTTTTTGGAAAGCAGGGTGTGACAGCAGATCATGCCACCTCAAAGGCTATGTCTAATCTAGTGCAGATCTTTGTATACATGAGATTTTCAATTCCTTTAGAATGATCTACCTGTCTCATAGTTGCACAATCATTAGGTGTCAACCTTTTATCATAATCATAAGGTGTTTGAAAACACACTTTCAATCACTATATCCCCACTTTTGAAACACATTATTGATTTGATGAGTTTGACTAAAGGTTATCCCTTGCCAACCGAAACTCACCCTTATACCTATGGTGTCCACAATACCTAGGTTTTTCATGTTGAATTCTTTGGATAACACAATTTTAACTTCATTTGTAATAGAGAGGTCACTTCTAAGGACAAACATATCAACAGAACAAGTAAATAATAGCCACTATATTTGACACACCACAAAGTTAAAGGCACTGATCTGAATTACTTGATTCATATATTGGGCTCTTTAAGAAATTTTTCAAATTATTTATTCGTCGGCTATACATGTTTTAAGAACATACAATGATTTTACTAAATTGTAAATCTTGTTCACTAAACATATTAGTTCAAAACTTTCCAGTACAAAACTGTTCAATACAAGACATCAAGTACAAAACTTTTAGTACAAACTGTTTAAATATCCTTTATGAATAGCAAAATTTTCAATAGATGTAAGGGTAAGAAGAATACTTATCGTAGCAATATGACAAACATGTGAATAGATATCAAATAAATCTACCCCAGTTTCTCAGTCAATCCGTTAGCTACTAAAATGCATTAAAATTTCTACTGAACAATCCAAAATTAAGTTTCTTCTACAAAACCCCACTAACTTACTATAATTTTAGCCTCTTTCGGCAGATCAACTAAATTAAAGTATTATTGTATGACACAAAATCATCTCATTGTCTACTAAAGACTCTTCTTAGCTCATTTTTCATTCAGGTTTTTAAGTTTCAGTAAGGCTGGTTCTTGATTCCAATTGTGAATCATTGATCGTGTCTGTAGGACTAGATTATTTCATACATTTATCTTTGACGAATACATCCTCAGAGAACTATACAAGTCTAGATTCTTCTAACACAAATTAGATAGATCTAAAATCTGTCCAAAGAACCATATTCTGCTCTTTCTAAAAACACACAAATGTTTATTGTAGATCCTACTTTATGCCTTCTAGGGTCATGTACTCTAACAAATGTATCACAACACAAATTTTTACTTTACCAAAATTATTTGTGTTTTCATGCCATGATCTACAAGGTGTATTCAATTTAGAGTGTAGTAACACATTAGAGATATGATTAACAATACAATATCACTCATAATTACACAAGACAAACTACTGTCAATATTATAGAATTCAACATTTCACTAATTGTTTGATTCTAACTTTTATCAATACCGTTTGACTGTTGTAAGTAGAGTGCAGTAGAGATTATGCCATATGCAAACTTCTCTAAAAAATCATTGAAACATATTCATTACCTCTATC